>OVAX01000059.1:62451-153989 GCA_900406405.1 Lepidium africanum | reverse complement strand
TTTGAATTGTAGACTTTATTTACAGTCTACAGAGTAGAGTTTATTTACAGTCTACAATACGCAGATTTCATAAGTAGATTTCATAATAAGTCTACAATATGTAGATTTAAAAAGTTACAATAAGTCTATAATATATTTCATAATAAATCTCTAAACTAAAATTATTGATATTTTATATCTAATTTCATAAATTTTGATTTTGATATTTCTAATTTTCTTCTATTTTGCTTATGTATACAAATATTTCATCTAGTTTTTGTATAAAAAGTTTTAAAGTTAGAATAAATTAAATTCTACATATCCTACACACTAATTTAAATTTAGTTTAATTCATAAATTTAAATTTTAGTGCTTCTTATTTCCTTTTATTTAATTATCTATATAAATGTTTCACTAAATTAATTTTATTATTTAAAAAATTAAAAGTAAAATAAATTCACAAAGTAGACTTAATATTATAGTCTACAATTGAAGTCTACTCGTATGTAGACTTAAATTGTAGACTACGGAATACTAAAATTGTAATTGTTGTATCTGATTTTTTGTTTGTTCATTAAGGAGAAAATGGTAATTTCACTAACCTTTTGAGTTAGTTTTGCATTTGACTCAATTTAGGGTCTAGATTTGTATTTGCAATCAAGTTTTAGCCCATTCTAGTAAAATCCCCCTATATATAAAGGAATATCATTGTGTTAGCCGTTTCATAAATTCTGTTATGAACCCCAATTAGTACCTTTATCCATAGTCACTATGTCATCTGAGCCGTGAAAGTAAATAGAGAAGCGGGGAAGAAAGACGTTCGGAATGTCTCAAATTTGGTGAGTATTTTCTTCATCCTTCTATCTATGCGTAGCCGAAAGCGGAATCAAATTCGGAGTTATGGTTCATTAGTTATGGTCGTTTAAGTCGACGGCCTGTTTCTCATCTGTTTCCTTATTAGGCTAAAATGAGGACGTGATTTGTGAGACTCTTAGTTTTACTTTAATTTTGGCATGTTTATCTGAATATTATAATATAATTATATATAAATCATATTATATATTTTATAAATATTATTTTAAAGATTTTTGTGAATTGTTTGAAATAGGTTAGTTGTTTGAATTATTATATATAATATATAAATATATTTGTATTGTTCCATCTCTTGAGAGATAGAATATTGCTTGAATAGTAAAAGTTAGACAATTATTTAAAGTATGTTGAAAACCTGTCTTTTAAAGAGTGGTGACGCATAATTCAATTTTGGCTATGGGTCGGTATTCCTGCAGAAAAGAGACGATGATCTGAAGTGACCGACGGGAATACTTCAGTCCAAAAATTGCTGACGAGCTAGGGAGGATCGAGCTCTCGGTCGTGGTCTCCCAAACAAGTGCTTTGAACCATATAGAAGGTCGTGGGCTGTTATGTGTAGAGTTGATTGCTACGGTGGAGCGACATGTTTGGTACAACTTGTTGAAAAATCCAAGTTGTATATGTTTGCTTTCTGTGGTTAGGATAGACTTGCGTTAATTAGGCTAGAGTTTTAAGTCTCAGTGGGCAAAAATGGTCTCTCACTTAGTAATTAATTACTCACCCCTCATTTTCTCCTTTTTCCAGATTAGTTCGAGGTTCGTGAGTAGCTGGTTCGAGTCTCCCAGAGTATTTGAAGTGAATTGTTTCCGTTTTCTTAAATGATATTTCTATGTTATTTTTCTTTATTTTAAATATTTTTATTTAATAAATTTAATGTAAGATTTTGGGTCCATTTTAAAATTTTAATAAATAAAATATTATTTTTTGTACTAAATAACACTCGGTCTCCTAAGGTTGGGAGCGGAGTGTTAGACAAAACCATCATAATTCAAATTCTCTTAAGATAATACGACTTGTTTGATTTCCATGTAAAAATTTTAGAGGTGGTCCTAGGGTCAGATCATTCAGAAGTTTTTTGAAATTATAGCATAATTGGAGAAGTAGTCAACGTTTAAACCTTACATGAAATATTTCACAAGACTTATGAGTCTGTTTAGAGTATCTTCAATGATGTTTCAAATCTCTTTTCAAACTCCATATTTGAAGAAAAATCTTCTCCAACGGTGCTTCAAATCCCTCTTCAAATTTGAAGATCTCCATTTTTTTCTTCAAATTTGAAGGATCTTCATTTTTTCCTTCATTTTTAAATAAAATTTTTTATTTGCAAAATGATTCCTTAAATTATATTGTTTTATTATTTTATAACTAACTAAAATTTTAGGATATGATAAAAAATAAAATAAAAACCGAATGATTATCAGAGATAATAATTTTTCTAAATTTAGTAAATTTCTAACTAATAAATTAACAAAAAGTTATAAAATGCAACAATAACATATATTATAATATATAATACAAGAATATATTGTTTAAACACATAAACAATCATAATTAAAAATACATTATTATCACGAGTACATTATATATTTATTATTTGTTTTTCTATTTATGTGATATGTAATGAAATTTTATGATTTTACTAAAGTTGTGATTGATTATTTATTAAAATTAATAAATGTGGGTTATATATATATATGAAAAGTATGAAGATAATTTAGAAATTAATAAGAAATCTGATAGATCAAAATATTATTAAAATATTCATTTGAAGTAAGAAATGAAGTAAACCATTGGAGCAAACACTTTCTTCATTTTTGGAGAACTTCATTTTTTTTAAAAAAATGAAAGCAACCATTGGAGATGGTCTTAATTGTTTTGACATTTCTTTAGTTCCTAGGTCTTTAAATTTCAAAACTGATTTTTCTGTCCATAGTATTAAATGACTTTCCAGATATCTAACATTTGTAAATTATTTACCAGCAAACTGACTAATCTCATTAATATAAGGAAATTACTAAGTTGACAAAAAAAAAATCAAATTTTGGTAAGAGAAACGGCAAAATTGACCAAAAGACTACAAAAGTCTAACTCTATAGTTTGTCAAAGCATCCGTCTCAAGGTCCAAATTCCTTAAAAGATCAAATTACTTAATTTAATTAGTGATAACAGAGATTATAAAATGACAATGAGACTTAAATTCACTAGATTTGATTTGTAATGTAAAAATCAGTGATAATGAGTCTTCAACGAATGAATATTACCAATGCTAAGAAAATAATAATATATCCGTCTCACTTTAACCACTATAAATTTATGTTGTTGGCTGTTGCAAAAAATATTTCATTTAGATTTGCAATTTGACCAAGTTGCACATATACTAATCAGCAATTAAACAAAAAATGAGTTCAATATTAGCTTAATGGGAAACGGAGTGGGACGATAAACACAAAAGTAGTCGGCTACATGAGAACGTGGTCACATTTGGTGGGCTTCTCAATTATGACAAGACATAAAAAGCAACCATGATCGGTCTCTTTACTACAAAATCAAATCCTAATTCAAACAACAAAAGATAGAGACCAAGACAAAAATGGTGAATGAGAAGAAGATGCTTCCAAAACGAATCATACTTATGAGACATGGTGAATCTGCCGGAAACATAGACGCAGGAGCTTACACGACCACACCAGATCACAAGATCCCTTTAACTGAAGAAGGAAAAGCTCAAGCGCGTGAAGCCGGGAAGAGAATGAGAGCTCTCATATCAAAACATAGCGGCGCGTGTGGAGAAGATTGGCGCGTGTACTTCTACGTGTCGCCGTATGAGAGAACAAGGACGACTTTGAGGGAAGTTGGAAAAGGGTTTTCGAGGAAACGTGTGATTGGAGTTCGAGAAGAGTGTAGGGTTAGAGAACAGGATTTTGGTAATTTTCAAGTTGAAGAGAGGATGAGAGTTGTGAAAGAGACGAGAGAACGATTTGGTAGATTTTTCTATCGTTTTCCTGAAGGTGAATCTGCCGCCGATGTCTATGATCGTGTTTCTAGTAAGTTTTATTTTGTTTATTTTGCTTAATGTTTTTGGTTTTACTACAGTGGACTTTTTAGATACCAATCTAGACCGTAATCAATTAACTTGGAAAAGAGTTTTTGGTCGGGTCTACTCGTATAACTTTTTTGACTCGTAAAAAGAAGACGTAATTTGTTTGGTTTTCGACTTCGTGTTTGTTGTTTTATTGGGTAAAGTCTTCCCACGAATTAGGGAAGTAAGGTTTTGGTCAACTGTGTTTAAATTAAAAATGTTGACTTTTAAATTTTGAAGTAAGGTTCGATCCTGATCGATTTTTTTCGGTTTGAGAATGTAGTAATGGAATTTGGTTATATTTTAGTTTAGTTTAAGTTTCGTATAGAAAACGCATTAAATTTAGAAATACTATTAGTTCGGTTCGGAATGATTATTGGTAGCCAACAGTAATCAAAATATCTTGAAATTCTTATTTGTTTTTGTTTGGTTCTAGTTAAAAATCAAACTGAAAATTTAAGTTAATTAAATATTGGAATTGAACGGTTTTTTGCGAAAAATCAAAACCAAACCAAATACTTAGGTATTTTGGTTCCAGTTTTTATACCCTAGGCTACTAGTCTTCTGAGTTTGTTTACATAATTCGATTTAAAATAATCCCTAAGCTAAGTTTTTTATATTAATATCAGTTTTATTTTTATTAATTATGAAATTTCATATGTGGATGTTATTTAACATGGACGATTTTTATGTTTTTACCTCATTTGAAAGGTTTCTTGGAATCTCTATGGAGAGACGTGGACATGAACAGACATAAAGTGGATGCTCCATCGTGTGAACTAAACCTAGTGATCGTGTCTCATGGACTGACCTCTCGAGTGTTTTTAACGAAATGGTTCAAGTGGACAGTGGAAGAGTTCGAACGGTTGAACAACTTCGGGAACTGCGAGTTCAGAGTGATGGAGTTAAGTGCGAGTGGAGAGTACACTTTTGCAATACATCATACTGAAGAAGAGATGTTGGCTTGGGGGATGTCTAACGCTATGATTGTTGATCAAAAGGCTCGTATTGATCGTAGCGTGGATCATAGTCATGAACAATCTATTGATCATTGTGCATTGCATCTTGCTGAGTATTTCGATTTGTTTGCTGACACTGATGACGAAGATTGATAAAAATGTATATTGCTATTGTTTTCTCTGTATGGAGACATTTATTGGTTGTTTCTGTTAAAAATTTGGAGTTTAATAGTATTGTATTTGTTCCGGGTCTTAGGGATCGAATTTGAATCCACATGCTAGTTCCTTAAAACCAAATGTTGGATGGATTAAATAGTACATCAAATGGAAACTGGTTAATTTTATATCAAATGGTGAAAACGAAGCGTATATAAAGTTTTACGTCAACATAAATTGACANGTATATAAAGTTTTACGTCAACATAAATTGACAAATGGGCGTTTGGTCTAGTGGTATGATTCTCGCTTAGGGTGCGAGAGGTCCCGAGTTCAATTCTCGGAACGCCCCATTTCTCTTTTTATTTTTGTAACGATCGAGCAGCTTTAGCGGTAATGCAATAAACGTATTCAGTTATCGTGTTGAGATTATTAGCGCCGACACCTAAATTATTAACTTGTAAAACATTTATATCTCAAATCATGGAAAAGAAAAATTACTACAATTATTATTCCAGAATCAATATAGATAATGATGCGAGAATTGTTTACGGTCTAATGAACAAAAACAAAGCATGAAATTGGTTTGGTAAAGATATCAATTCTATGAAAATCATTATTTTCTTTTAATAAAAAGAGAAACTTTTTAGTTTATGTTTACACGGAAGAAGCAGATCGCAAAGAAAGCGAATCAGATACTGGCCAAAATCATTGCTACTAAGCACAGAACCAAAAATCCCAGATTTTGAAACTTGGGTTGGATTGTTCTTTGATTGAATGGCATGGAATTGATTTCTTCTTCAACCATTAGAAACTCACTTTTATGGTTAACCCTAATCTCCATTCTCCTCTTCTTCTTCCTCACTTCACCTACCTTCATTCCCAGTCTCCCTGTAACTCCAAATCGTTCTCTTCTCGACTACTCAACTACAAACAGCACAACCATTAATCCCCAATCCTCTTGTGTCTCCTCTAGATCCCACGATAATGGCATCATCAACTATTTCTCCCTCCATTTCTGCATCTTCAACGAAAACCTTTTCCTTACGATCCCAGTTTTGTCTCTTCTCATTCTTCTTCACTTCTACATACTCATCAAAACCGCCCAGACTCATTTCTCTACCGTCACCACCAAACTCGCTGATCGTCTCAATCTCTCTCCAAGTATGGCTGCTGTTACTCTCTTAGCCTTAGGTAACGGCGCACCAGACGTGTTTGCCTCTGTTGCTGCGTTTCGTGGTGGACAATACCGAACTGGATTCGGTGCTATCTTATCTGCTGGAACATTTGTCTCTGCCTTTGTTGTTGGATTCGTTGCCATTTATGCAGCTCCGTTTCCGGTTGATGCTGCGTCTTTTGTTAGGGATGTGCTTTTCTACTTGATTGCTGCTTCTTTCTTGTTTTATGTCTACTTGAGTGGGGAGATATTCGTTTGGCAAGCAGTTGGTTTCGTTGGTTTTTATGTTTTCTTCGTTGGTTTCGTCTTTTGGATGGATTCTGGTAATGATGTTGAAAAAGGGAAACCTATCAGTGAGGAAGAGAAGGATTTAATGAGAGTAAATGATTGTGAGATTGCTACAGGTCCTCTTAACAGTTATAAAGCAGAGAAAAAACATCGATTTTCTGGAATTTCTCGGCTTTATGGAACAGTAAAGTCTTCTTCACTTACCTCTGAGCTTTGTTTGTTGATCATACTGTACTGCGATATCTGATACTGCTGAGTTTAGATCATTATGTGTTTATACGTGGTGAAGTTATTATCGGTTTGTTAAATTTGCAAAAGAACATTATTGGCTCTCAGTTTTTGTCTTAGTTACTTGTAAAGTTATGATAAGTCTTATTGTTAGTCTAGTGAATGAGTATTGTAGGTAGCTTAGGCGAGATGAGTTTGGTGTATTCTGAATATGTGTGAGGCTGGAAATTGGGAATAGCCGAATAGGTCGAGAATCGTTGGTTTATGATGTGTATTCTTTTGGTGCATTCGATTTATAGGAGTTAACCGGTTAGGATCCTATCAGGTTAATGTATCTTCTTGTTTTTTTCTGCTAGAATGCATATGTATATATCTATGCTGATAAGTTTGAAAGAAAGTTTGAGTCCATTTTAAAATTGATGTATGACTGATGGCGTCGTTTGATTTTGGTTGCTGTGATTGCAGATCTCGATGATATGGGAAACTCCTGTAACAGTTCTTTTGGACCTGACCATCCCAAAACCTTCTCCTTCTGAATGGTCTAGGTTTTACCGTTCTGCAAATATTGTTTTCTGTCCTCTTACCCTTCTGTACACTTGCAACTCCTTTGTCCAACTAAACCACCCAATTTCATTCATCTTTTCGAACACTCATCTCCCGCTTTGGCTTGTTGTGCTCTTCATGACGTCCTCCCTAGCATTCCTTCATTACACACTCGAAAAACAACCACCGAAAACCGAGCAACTGCAGGTGATCATTGTAGCTTTCATAATGAGTGTTTTCTGGATATCAACAATTGCTGGTGAGCTCCTAAACTGCTTGGCTGCACTCGGAACCCTCCTTAAATTACCTCCAGCGCTCCTTGGCCTAACTGTCCTAGCTTGGGGAAACTCGGTTGGGGACCTTGTTGCTGATGTGGCAGTTGCAAAGGCGGGTAGACCAGCAATGGCTATGGCTGGTTGCTTTGCTGGTCCAATGTTTAATATGCTTGTTGGACTTGGTTCGGCCTTGGTGATACAAACAGCTAATGTGTATCCAGAAGCTTACAAACTTGGATTCCATGTTGGTATTGTGATTGCTTTCGTCTTCTTGTTGCTTAGTCTAATGGGATCTCTGTTGGTTATAACTTGGTCTAGATTCCGAGTTCCAAAATTTTGGGGGATCTGTCTTGTTGGACTGTATGTTGCTTTTACGTTTGTAAGTCTAATCATCGCCAGCTTTTCAACCTGATGACTCATATATGCTTAATGTCTGCGGAATGGATGATCTTTGGTCAACCAGAGTTTCAGTGTTGAGGAACACTTGCTTGGCCACCAGCAAGTTCTTGTGATTGTCTGTGAGGCTGATTAGGAAACTTGGATAGATAGGTGATGATGGTAAAATACATGTAAAGAGTAAAGGACATGCAGATTTTTTGAGAGACTTCAGAGTTCAGAAGTACCAGACTTAGCCATACTACAACTGGTTAAGTAAACCGGTTTCTTCTTTCGATTATAATGGTCTGATTTATCTCCACGATATTTGTATTACATTAACTAGACATTTTGTATTCTTTTGCTAATAATGAGAAATAGTTTCAGTTCATAATTGGGGAAAATGAAAAAATTATCGAGAATTTAATAAAGAATTTTTGTTGATTTACTAATTAAATTGCTAACTTTTTGTTGATTTGCTCATTAAATCAGGAATTTTTGTTGATCAAACCATTTTCATCCTATCATAGTTAACTAAACTAAAAGAAGTTAATTAAAGAGAACAATAGATTGTTAGAAGAATCATCGATGGAAGAAAATGGTTTGATTAACAAACTTTGCGATTTAATTGAAAGATCAATAAAATTTGTGATTTAATTACTTTGGTGTTCGGTTTTATCGAAGTGTTGGTTGACAAAAAAAAATAGTAAGTCAACCAAAAAAAATTGCAATTAGTCTACTCAAAAGTTTGGGTTTTTCAATAGTTTTGAAAGTTGAGTGTTGTTTTTACTTTTTCAGAGTTCATAATTGTAAGAAACAATTCATTGATTCTGGTTCGGTTCTATGTGATAGGAAACAATTCATTGATTCTGGTTTGGTTCTATGTGATAATCTAACTACCGGTTAGTTCTTATAACGGTTTAACTATTTATACAAAAAAAAAACACGGGACGAGGAGAGAGAGATTGTTTGGGTCCATTCGAGGGATCAAAGCATCTTTTTTCCGAGCTCAAGTCGAGAGGCTAAAAGATCAGAGTGAAATTAGGGTTTTTTGTGTTAATTCTTTTGCATTCTTCTCGCTGAATAAGGTATGCCTCAAATTCTTTTAAAACTCGACTCTTTCCTTTCTATTCGGACTCTGTGTCATTCATTTTCACTCGCTAAGGGTTTTGGGTACTGAAGTCTTAGATTCGAGAACAGTGGGGGAATTCACTAGCCTCAAATTTTATGTTAGATTCGTCTTGTTTTGAAGTTGTTATGAGTAATTTTGTGAGCTGCTTCGTAGAGGGTCCGTACGGATATGAGATTACGTATTTGGATCGCGAGTGTTGCATTTAAATTACTATGATTCATGTCTAGAATTTGGGAGTTTCCGGATTTGTCTCCAATTACTTTGATTTAAATCGGGGATTTAGCAGACGTTAGGTTATTCAGTGAGATGCTTTATTCAGTTTTGGGGGGTTTGCTGGATTTGTGAGATTACAGGTTATTTCTTATTGCTTATGTAAATATGTATGAGTGTGAGATTGAAGGTTATTTTTTATCGCTTGTGTAAAAGGTTATGCACACTCTGTTGCCCGATAGAGAGAGAGAGTGTGTGTGTCTTTGACGCAGCGAGGATGAAAGAAGAGGATGTGAGTTCGCAGAACATAAACCCTAGGAGTAATCGAAACAGTGTAGCTTCGGCTTCAGCTTCTGCCTCTGCTACTCCTGTTGATGGGTTTCGACGACGTGCTAGATCTCCTTCTCCTCCTCAAACTGCTGCTGCCAGGTAAGGCCCCACGTAACTCGCAGATCAGAGTTTAAGAAATGGAAAATTATGGGTGACTATGATTTAATTTGGTCACTTTTGTTGAATTAGTGCCGTGACAAGACTTATCTAGGGTTCCCTTTGTTTTGAGATTTGATTCTTCACTACAATTTGGCATCTCTTCTAATTTTCTTAGCAAATGAGTTTGATAATTTTGTAAATTTTGCTTTCGATGATTGATTCCAATTGAAGCATATTAACAGCTCTGCAGGGGCATCATCTCCTGCTGTTATGGTGAACACTGGCAGTGTGGACTGGTCAGGTCACGGATTGGCATTAATAGGGCGTTCATGTAGAACTTGGGATAGAGGAGATTTACTTAGACGTCTTGCCACTTTCAAGCCTTCAAATTGGCTTGGGAAGCCCAAAGTATGAGTCTCGTTTTCTCATTATACGCACTTGTACATGCAAATGCATTTGTCTGAATTCAGCTAACTAGGTTTCTTTTGAATGAGGCAAATCCGTAGTGCAAATCCTGCAAAATTTAAGTTCTCTTCTACTTAATTTAGTGATTAAATTTCTCTTTAGTCTGAATGCTGATAATCAAATAGCCTACTATAGATTCTTTTCGGCTGCTCAAAGAAATATGTTATAGTTGTTCCATCTTTTTTTTTATGGACCTTTATGCTGAGAAGTCAGTCCTGGTAACTGATGGAAAGGATGCATTTACGGATGCATTTACGGAATGAAAATATGAGGAAATATAGTTAGGTTGCTTCATTTCCACGGATATTTCTTGTTCTTTTTATCTACTATTAATTGGCTCTCTCTCTATATACTGTGATAGTAGTTTTAAGATTCAACTGGTTAGAAGACATGTTGATGATTAATGGTGTGTCCTGTCATGGTATTTTTTCTTTTTACAGACAGCTAGTTCTTTGGCTTGTGCTCAGAAAGGCTGGGTTAGTGTTGATCTGGACAAAATTCAATGCGAATACTGTCGGTCCAGTCTACATTACTCTCCATCACAATATTCATTGAATAACCCCAAAGGTCAATTCTTGTAACTGTAACTAGATATATATTCTTTTTCTTCAGAAGAGGAGTGAGAGTGTTGGGGGGAGGGGGGAGAATTTAAGTGTTCATCTTTCTCTTGTACTATATTAAAAAGGCATAAATTCTCGGTCTTTCTGAGCATTTAATGGAGCCAAGATAATTAGTCATAACCAACTTCTACGATTAAAAAGAGATTTTCGTTGGGTTGTAGTCTCTGTCTTTTGCTTTTGCGCTGTCATTTTTTCTATCTAGCTAAATAGATTATTGGGCATGCTTCAGCTTTGTTATATGCTGCCAATGTTTGGTACACATAATGGATCTTTGATAACAGCTGACAGTATTCAAGAAGAATTCTCCAAGCAGCTTGATGACGCACATGAGAGCTCTTGTCCTTGGGTAGGAAATAGTTGTCCAGAAAGCTTAGTTCAGTTTCCTCCAACTCCTTCATCAGCCTTAATTGGAGGTTACAAGGATCGTTGTGATGGGCTCTTACAGTTCTATTCTCTACCAATTGTTTCTCAAACTGCAATTGACCAGATGTGTGCTTCGAGACGTCTACAAATTGACCGCCTTTTGGCACATCCCCAAGTCTATTCTGGGGATCTCAGTTTCAGAATGGATAATATCTCAGCTACAGAAATGTCCAAAGAAGAGGCTCTTAGTAATTACTCTCGGGTAAGACCTTGGTGATATGTGGTGTTAAATATGCAAAGATTCATGTTTTGTAGACATAAACTGCTACTGTTTCTTATTTTGAGTTTGATTTTGTAGGCTCAAAAGCTGATAAGCCTATGTGGATGGGAGCCTCGATGGCTTCCAAATATCCAAGATTGCGAAGAACATTCGGCCCAATCAGCTAGAAATGGCTGTCCTTCCGGCTCAGCTAGAAATCAAAGTCGTTTTCAGGATCCTAGTTCAAGTAGGAAACAATTCTCAGCTTCATCCCGAAAAGCCTCTGGAAATTATGAAGTTTTGGGTCCAGAATATAAATCAGAATCCAGATTACCTTTACTGGATTGTAGTTTATGTGGTGTTACTGTCAGAATTTGGGACTTCATGACCACTTCTCGGCCGGTTCCATTTGCACCTATAAATGCCAATCTTCCTGAAACAAGCAAGAAAATGGCAGTCACACGTGGCAATAGTGCAACAAGTGGAATCAATGGATGGTGTGCTAATGAAGGCATGGAACAGCAGCAAAATGAAGATGTTGACGAGGCTGAAACATCAGTCAAGAGAAGACTGGTATCAAATGTAGGTCTAAGCCTATATCAAAATGCAGCTGGTGCATCATCCTCTGCGCAGTTGAACACGTCTGTGACACGTGATAATTACCAATTTAATGACAGAGGAAAGGAAGTGTTGTGGAGGCAGCCTTCAGGAAGTGAGATTGGTGATCGTGCTGCTTCATATGAATCACGAGGGCCTAGCACTCGTAAACGAAGTGTGGATGATGGTGGAAGCACGGTTGATAGGCCTTATCTTCGGATACAACATGCAGACAGTCTTGAAGGGACTGTTGTTGACCGTGATGGTGATGAGATTAATGATGATTCTGCAGGGCCTTCAAAGCGTACCCGAGGCTCTGATGTGCATGAGGCTTATCCGCCCTTGTATGGACGAGAATTATCAGTAGGGGGCCCAAGTCACTCAGTGGATGCTGAGAACGAGAGGGAAGTAAATAGAAGTGACCCATTTAGTGAAGGAAATGAACTAGCTATGGCTTTCCCAGGTGCTAGAGACTCCACACGTGCTTCCTCTGTCATTGCAATGGATACTCTCTGCCACAGTGCCAATGATGATTCTATGGAAAGTGTGGAAAACCATCCAGGGGAATTTGATGACGTCAATTATCCCTCTGTGGCAACAGCTCAAAGTGCAGACTTCAACGATCCTTCGGAACTGAATTTTAGCAATCAAGCTCAGCAGAGTGCATGCTTCCAACCAGCTCCTATTCAGTTTAATGCTGAACCAGGCATTAGCAGCATAAATGATGGTGAGGAAGTACTAAACACAGAAACTCTCACAGCCCAGGGAAGAGATGGACCAAGCCTAGGTGTCAGTGGGGGTAGTGTTGGAATGGGTGCAAGCCACGAGGCAGAAATCCATGGAGCTGACGTTTCGGTCCATAGGGGAGATAGCGTTGTTGGAGACATGGAACCAGTTGCAGAAGTTATAGAGAATCTGGGACAGAGTGGTGAATTCGCACCAGACCAAGGCCTTACTGATGATTTTGTTCCTGGTGAAATGGATCGAGAAGGTAGGCCGGGGGATAGTCAAGATAGGGTGTCTCAGTCTATTGTAAGGGCGGACAGTGGCTCAAAAATTGTTGATTCATTGAAGGCTGAATCTGTTGAAAGCGGTGAAAAGATGAGTAACATAAATGTATTGATGAACGAAGACAGTGTTCATCCATCTTTGTCTTGCAATGCGATTGTGTGTTCTGGTTATGAAGCATCTAAAGAAGAAGTGACTCAGACTTGGGAGTCTCCACTCAACGCTGGCTTTGCGCTCCCCGGATCAAGTTACACTGCCAATGGCCAAGGTTCGTAAAATACTTTCTATAGTTTATAAAAACCTACTGATCCAAAACTTCATCGTCTATTAAGAGTGCAATATGAGAGTATAAGGATATGGTGGTTCGTTTGCAGGGGCTCCGAATGGAGACAGCAATGATGAAGTTGTGGAGTTTGATCCAATAAAGTATCATAACTGTTACTGCCCTTGGGTTAATGAAAATGTGGCTGCTGCTGGATGCAGCAGCAACAGTGCTGGTTCTTCAGGTTTTGCTGAGGCGGTATGTGGGTGGCAACTTACTCTTGATGCCCTTGATTCATTCCAGTCACTCGAAAACCCTCAAATCCAGACAATGGAATCAGAATCAGCTGCATCTTTGTGCAAGGTTTGCGCCAACTTGCACGTCTTTTACTTTATTTTCCTTCTCAAGACTATATGAGTCTGACAAATTGGTTTCAACTGTTATGTTTGTGTAGGATGATCACCAGACACCTTCCCAAAAGCTCTTGAAACGCCACTCTTTTATCAACAGCCATGGGAAGAAATAGAACTATCTATCTGCGAATAAACACAAGGTACAATTGCAAGCTTTCTCGGAGATCCATATCTCGGTTGTGTACAACATTTGGTTAAGGCTATTTAGTTTGGGTTTCCTTTTCTGCGGGACAAATAAAGTAAGTTTCTATAATCTCTGGGATCACAAACGCTGTGTTTCCTTGATATCAAAGTGAAAGTTTGTGTAGCAAGTAAAGTTTAAGACATTTAATAGATGTAAAAGAACAGAATCTAATCCAATAATCTTATATTGAGTTCTTGTTTCCAAAATATGGTTCTTCGTGCTTTATCTATCACATTCCTAAATTATTTGACTTTTGTTAGATTTACATCAATCTCTGGTAGTTTGAATGATTCCCATGTTTATCCCTGCTTGGTTTAGATCTGTCGTAACACTGTTGTATGATTAAAAGACCCGGTCCGTGGAGGAAGTTAGAGAAGCAGCAGCTTCTGGTCCCAAAAATATAAGGAAATTTCCGGCCGTAAAATACAAAGTATATGTCTCTAGTGGTGTATGTGTCTTTGAAAAATTTATTAAGGCACGTATTCGAATTGCAACTATAGTTTTTTTCCCTTAGAAAACATAAGTTTTTAAATAAAAATGAAACGACTTTTCTTTTTTTCGTTTCCAGCCTTCGAAAATTCAGAACCGGGCCTTTTAAAAGCAGAGTAAAAGTAGCACACCCAAAAACACTGGTTCATTTTTTCCCAAAGTTAGAAAAGAAAATAAGACAAACAGTAGATATATGACAAATTACATGTAATTAAGAAAATGGCAATTTGGGGATCTAACTTCCGAAGACAGCGACTTCCATGTTTTTGTCGGAGGCAACAATGGAAGGTTGGTCAAAGAGCTGATAAGAGGAGATCGGAGAGAGAGAGCGATATAATATAAAAGCGAATCACTACATATTAGATAATTAATAGACTTCCCAGGCTTAGCATAGTACACCCGGTTAAGCAAACCGGTTTCCCATTGTTGCTGATTATCATGTTCTAGTAAATTGGTCTGGTTTACCTCTACGATATTTGTATTGCATAACTACACAATTTATAATCTAATGATGTTCATGATTGTAAGGTTTCTTTTTCATCCTAAAATGTGGTAGGAAACAATTCATTAATTCTGGTTCAGTTATGTGATAAGCTCACTGCCGGTTAGTTTTTGTAGCAGTTTAACTATTTATAGAAAAAAACCGAAGTATCTACTAATATGACTCATAAATGATAATAATAAATAATTTTATAGATAATACAAATCATCATCTGACAACAGCAGAAGAATCTTGGCATAGGCCCAATGGTCGACACGACACCAGCCTTTAAAGCTCCACTTACTCCCTTTCTCTTCGAATTCTTCATTGTTAAAGTCGAAACCAAAACCCTAATAAATCATAACAAATTAACACAATACCAGATCTTACAACTCTACCCACTAACAGATCTTCCACAAATCTCACTCTTCTTAGGCTTCAGCATCAGATTCTCCTTCCCACAGGTCACTCCCCTTTCCTGAGTTATTTTTTTTCCTTTCTCTGTGACCTGTTTTTACTTATATTTTGTTAAAATCAGTGTGAATTCACATGATGAAATTATACGCATGGTGTTGTAGGAATGAATTTTACTTGTTTTGGGGTTTAACGGATCCTTTACTCTGTTTATTTTGAAGGAAAAGTAAAGACAATTGTATTCAATTTAGATTTAAGCTCAATTGTCATACTTAGTACTGTATAGATCTTCTGGGTTAATCTAGAAATACTAATTAAACCATATATAAGTAAGTTGGAGTGATTCTTGTTTTCCCATCTTTGTTAATTGTTGGAAATCTTATCTCCTTAAGATTTCTTCTAGATTATGGTGACTGAGATGTTTGTTTATTTAAAGCTTCAATTTTTCCAAACAATTCCAAGTTTTTTCTTTAATTCTAATAGAGAATGGATCAACAAGAGCATGGACAGTCAGGAGCAATGAACTACGGAACAAATCCATACCAAACGAATCCGATGAGCACGACTGCTGCTAGTGTAGCCGGTGGCGTAGGACCAACGGGACAACCGAGCCAGCTGGCATTCCATCAGATCCATCAGCAACAACAGCAGCAACAACTGGCTCAGCAACTTCAAGCATTCTGGGAGAACCAATTCAAAGAGATTGAGAAGACAACTGATTTCAAAAACCATAGCCTCCCATTGGCAAGGATAAAGAAAATCATGAAAGCAGACGAGGATGTGCGTATGATCTCAGCGGAAGCACCTGTGGTGTTTGCAAGGGCTTGTGAGATGTTCATCTTGGAGCTGACACTCAGGTCATGGAATCATACAGAAGAGAACAAGAGAAGGACGTTGCAGAAGAATGATATAGCAGCTGCTGTGACTCGAACCGATATCTTTGATTTCTTAGTGGATATTGTTCCTCGGGAGGATCTTAGGGATGAGGTATTGGGAAGTATTCCAAGAGGGACTGTCCCTGAGGCTGCTGCTGCTGGTTACCCGTATGGATACTTGCCTGCAGGAACTGCTCCTATTGGGAATCCAGGAATGGTTATGGGTAACCCTGGTGGTGCATACCCACCTAATCCTTATATTGCTCAACCCATGTGGCAACAACCAGGACCTCCTGACCAACCTGACCCTGAAAATTAGCTTTGCCTAAGAAACTGTCACTTCTTTTAGGCCTATCCTGTAGTTTAGCCGTTTGGTTTCCGTTTGGGGTTCCTCAGGTTTTCCCTTGTCCACAATAATGGTAACCTTTGTATTACCTATTTCGGTTTGGTACACGTTGTCTGTCTATATTGTCAAATATGTCTCTGTTTTCAAAGTAATCTAAAGTTTTAATTATTTAAACCAAATCAGATTGTTGGAGAGATCATAGCAAGATCGAGTTTTTCTACTAAGGAAAACAAAATTATTGTTTATGCTTATCCAAAATGAATTGAGGAAAAAGACAAAACAGAAAGTAAACCGACCACTGTATCTGATTTGATAACGTTGTAGCTTTATCATCATCATCTATAACAAGCTTTGCTTGGTCATCGTTACGAGTTGCAGAGTAATGGCAACTGATGATGATTTTGGAGCTTTCATTGAGAAATTGATAATCTCTCCAATTCCTTTCTCCTCGTTTCCTCCTGCTCTACAGGGTCTCTCGTTCGCCATCAAAGACATGTACGATATATATCCATATAAGTTCAACGTTTTCCTCTATCTCCAATTTACTTGTCAAACTAGTTTATGAGCTTCTGTTTTTGGTTTGATCAGTTTTGATGTGGAAGGACACGTAACCGGTTTTGGTAACCCGGATTGGTTAAGGACACGTAAGGCAGCTACATCCACAGCTTCTGCAGTTTCATCTCTCTTAGAAGCTGGTGCCACTGCTTTGGGTATAACCATTATGGATGAAATGGCTTACAGGTTTAATTCCTAGAATATGTAAACAAAAATGTCACCAAACAATGCCTATAACTGAAATATAAGTAGGTTTGCTACGTTTCTTGAGCATGATGCTTACTTAATTTCAGTATAAACGGAGAAAATGCCCACTACGGGACTCCGGTTAACCCGATTGCTCCCGGTAGAGTGCCTGGCGGATCATCCAGTGGTTCAGCCGTAGCTGTAGCTGCTCGTCTTGTGGACTTTTCGATTGGTGAGTTGGATATAAAGTACCCAAAACTTAGCATACAGAGATTAGAATTTAACAAATTTTGATGTTATTTGTGTCTAATTGGTTTCTTGAATGCTCTGTTGTTGAATAAATAGGAACTGATACCGGAGGGAGTGTACGAGTTCCAGCATCTTACTGTGGAATTTTTGGTTTCAGGCCATCGCATGGAGCTGTTTCTACTGTCGGAGTTACTCCTATGGCACAGAGCTTCGACACAGTTGGTAACGACAACTAAAAACTAAGATGTGGATGGTTAACAGTCTAATCTTTATATTGACCATTCCAACATTGTCTTTAGGATGGTTTGCTCGGGATACAGCCACTTTGAAACGTGTAGGTAGCGTTCTCATGCAGCAGCCTAACTTAAATCGCATTGAACCAGATCAATTGATTATTGCGGATGATTGCTTCAAACTGTCTAGCATACCACATGATCTGTTGGTGCAGCCTTTGGTTCAGTCTGTGGAGAAATCGTTTGGAGGTAATGAGCATCATTAGAACCTGTTTGCTTATTTGTTAAATGGGACTCTCAGACCTTTAGAGAAATGTTCCTTAATGATTTTGTTCTGTGTCAAGGCAAAACTGTAGTAAATAAGGTGAATCTTGGAAACTATATTGAAGAGAATGTTCCAAGCCTAAAGCATTTCATGACGAGTGACAATGTCACAATACAGAAGGAGTTTTGCATTCCCTCTCTCATGGCTCTATCAAGCTCAATGAGATTGTTACAGAGGTAAGAACATCTTTCTCATTCACTGTGAATCCATTAATTTCCACTACTATATAAACATAACGAAAGTTTAGGTATGAATTCAAGATGAACCATGGTGAATGGATCTTGAACGTGAAGCCAGAGTTTGGTCCTGGAATATCAGCACGAATCGAGGAAGCTATGAAGACGTCTGATGAGAAGATAGACCTTTGCCGGTCTGTGAAATCCGAACTTTTCATAGCTCTTTCAACCTTGCTTGGGGTACAAACTTTTTCCTATATCTCCCTAAATTAGAAACAAACATTTGGTTATTGCAATGATTAAAACTTGGAATCTCTACTATGATTTTTGGCTTGGTTTATGTTTGAATTGGTTAATCAGTTTTGATGTGAAATATGTAAATACTTTTTATAGGAGAAGGGTGTGTTGGTGATTCCGACAGTGCCAGGTCCTCCACCACATCTCCAAGCTGATGTGGTTTCACTTGAATCTTTCCGAAGCAGAGCTTTCAGTTTGTTGTCCATTGCTGGTGTTTCGGGATTTTGTCAGGTAACAAAAACTAACAACTACAACATCTATCTATCCGGTTAAGAACCGGTCTGATTATCCGGTCTATCTTCGACAGGTGAGTATACCATTGGGACTACACGAAAATCTTCCGGTATCAGTATCCTTGGTAGCTAAGCATGGCTCAGACGGTTTTCTTCTCAGTCTTGTGGATTCCCTTTCTCGATTCCTTTGATTTTACTTGAAATGGTTTCTGTTTTATTGGAATTTGATTATCTGTTTATAGATCGACAAATTCTAATCAATAATCCAACTTAATCTCAAACCCCTAACCATATTACTGGAGTCCAATCGTGTGGAAAAAGCAATAGAATGGGTATTTAACTAGCATGTGGGACAACACATTTATTTTTATATTACATATCTACTAAACTATTGTATATTTAAATTTAACCCAGACCTAATCAATTATAGCGATTGATCAACCGATTAACGATAAATAATAAAAAAATACGATTTCAATGATTCGGTATACGTAAAGACAAATCACGAAGCCAACAAAATATGCAACTAACACATATAATATTTACCAAAGACATAAGAAAACAGAGACTTTCTGCGACAAATTAACGACCAAATGTTATGTTTTAATATATGATTTCTATCTAAAACACAAGTATAACACGCTACAACCACGAAGACACAAGTCACAACTCAACAACCCTAATCATCAATTTAATAGAATCCAAAATTGTGCTGAAAACTATTCTTCATACCTCAATTATTACACTACATATCAACAAAAGATTTATAACACAACGCACGCATCGAAGCTAATCATAATAATCGTAAACTCACCAAACATATTGACTTCTTCACCAACGTGCGTTCATGTACCTCAAAAGCCTTCTTCTGCTCTCAATCTCACATCCACGAACTCGCACAACACATTCTTGTATTCATCTATGGAGCTATGAGTATCCATACATCTATATAGATACAAAAGTTGGTACGGAAGCTAAGCTCATATGGAGAGAGTTGGGAAAAAAATGGGGGCAAAACACAAAAGTTCGAGAAGGAGAATTATCTTATTTTATCTGATACTAAGTTCATTATCGTTTTGGGGGTTGCTATTTACGTATAAACCTCTGTTTCTACTAAGTCCTATGATTAGTTCTCCTTCCTTAATCGAGATTCGTTATACTTTACCAGAGCCGGTTAAAGTTAACCGGAATCCGATATGGTATCGAATTATCAAGAACTATCTTCCGGATCAGAAAAAGATCCGAGTAGGTCTTCTCAACATAGACGAGAACGAGCTAGAGAGTTACGAGGCAAGTGGGCCGTCGATCTTGGAGAATATCCACGTGTCATTAGATCCTCTTCCGAATAATGTGACGTGGAAGAGTTTATTCCCGGTTTGGATTGACGAAGATCACAAGTGGCATAAACCAAAGTGTCCAGAAGTCCCTCTGCCTAAGTTAGAGGGTTCTGATGCTGACGTGGATGTGATCGTTGTTAAAGTGCCGTGCGATGGTTTCTCGGAGAAGAAAGGGTTAAGAGACGTTTTTAGGCTACAGGTGAATTTGGCTGCAGCGAATCTTGCGGTGGAGAGTGGTTTAAAGAATGTTGATCGGACGGTTTACGTTGTCTTCATTGGTTCATGTGGGCCAATGCATGAGATCTTTAGGTGTGATGAGCGCATGAGGCGCGTGGAGGATTACTGGGTCTATAGGCCTGATCTAACAAGGTTGAAACAAAAGCTTCTCATGCCTCCTGGTTCATGTCAGATTGCACCACATCTTGGTAAGTTCAATTGCCTATGACTCCAATCGGTAAAATTGCATAATCGTCTAATGGTAGAAATAAAATACAGTTGCATAATAAACGCTGCAGAATAAAATCTTGCAGAATAATATATTGTATAATAGAATTTTTAGGTAAAAAAGCAATAAAACCCTGTTTTTTTGCCTAATAACTTTTCTTTTGTAAATTTTTAGGCAGAAAAAAAAAGTTGCAGAATTACATTACATTACATCATTATGCACATTATATTGATTGGCAAAATTTTAGCATAATCGCATTAGATTACGCCATTAAGCGATTATGTCATTACCAATCGAATCAATATAGACTTTTTCAATCAGAACTATCATATACTACTATATGCACTCAAACTAAATTTGGTATTGTATTTTTCTGATATTAATATTAAAGATTTAAATTTTCCTGAAGCAAAAATTCTAAATTTATATATTCCTAGAGACCTAAAACTCCACTATGTCCTCTTATCCGGACCCGAAAAACCGACTCGAAACTAACCCAAAATTTCGGGTTCGGATTTAATTCGGATATAATCAAAAGTAATCATCGGATCTTGGCATATAGTATCCATAGGTATTGGTTCGGATTCGGGTATTCCTGATACCCGAACAAGTATCCGAATATCCTAATGGGTACCTGAATATTTCAGATATTTGGGTACCCGAAATACCTGAATACTCAAAAATGTATCTGAATACCCTAAAATGTACCCGAATACCCGATTTTTTGGGTATTTTTAGGTATATAATACACTCAATTTTTTTTTTACAATTTTATACCCGAATTGGAATTGGAACCGAAACCAGAACCGAACCGAATTGATTTCAGTTCTTAAATGGGTATGAAAATTATGGATTCGAACCGATCCGTACCCGAACCAGACACGAACCAAATAGTGTTCGGTTCCAAAACGGGTATTAAAATCTCAAACCTGAAATACATGGACCTGATCAGGTAGTACCCGGAACGGACCTGAATACCCGAATGCCCAGAGCTGTCCACTAGTTTTGGTTTAAACCGGTTTAGTATATTAATTAATATGATAGAGTTTTAAATCTCAAACTATTGTTTTAGATATATAAGTTTATAGACTTTTATTTTGAAAATTTTAGAGTTTTAGTTTTATTATTTTAGAAAGATATAATGCAAGGTCTGAATTTGATATGCATCTGGTGCTATACTGCTATATAATAGTCTTATAGAAAAATTGATCGTTATTTTATTCTAATCAAGTACTCGGTCTTAGTCCGTGCATAAACTAGTTGTTTATTGAATTGACCAAAAAAAAAAGTAGTTCTATATTGAATCTTTTATATCATATATAAGCAATCAAAATAATATTCCTTAAAAAATTAATTGTTAAAGGTCAAGAAGCATGGATTGGAGACAAGAACAAAAGCCTCACATCCAGAGCTAGATTATCATCATTTAGTGGCCAAAGGTTCGCTTACGTGACGGTATTACACTCGTCTGAGGTCTATGTATGTGGGGCAATAGCCTTAGCACAAAGCATAAGACAATCTGGATCGACAAAGGACATGGTACTCCTCCACGACGACTCAATAACTAACAGTTCTCTCAATGGCCTAAGCCTTGCTGGCTGGAAGCTACGCCGAATAAAGAGAATCCGTAGTCCTTTCTCACAGAAACGTTCTTACAATGAGTGGAACTACAGTAAGTTACGTGTGTGGCAAGTAACAGATTATGATAAACTAGTGTTCATTGACGCAGACTTCATCATCGTCAAGAATATTGATTATCTTTTCTTCTATCCTCATCTTTCGGCTGCTGGCAATGACAGAGTCCTGTTCAACTCCGGAGTCATGGTAATGCATCTAAACTACACTTTTTTTAAGTTCTACACTGTTTTATTTAGCCTTTGACATTCAGTTTTTCTGTTCGATTTGAGTTGGTTCTTTCGATTTTAGAAATGTGGTAACCAATAGGTATTGACTAAATTTATGTTTGATATTGGTTCCAAATAGGTAGAAATGAATTAAATCCAAAATAATATTGGTTCAGTTGCATATGGTTACTATTTACTTGTAACCAAATATCGGAAAATATGATTATTTGTAATCAAAAGTAACCAAAATATTTCTACTACAAATTAATTTTGGTTCTTATTAGTTCTACTCGATTCTTGGTTAAAAACCGAATCGAAAACCAAAATTACCTTAATATTGGAATTGAATTGTGCTGGGAACTAAATACCTATTCTCGGTTCAGTTCAATATTTCGGTTGCGGTTGTTACGCCTAAGCTAGTTTTTTTCATAACGATTTCTTTCTTTTATGCATAGGTTTTGGAGCCATCAGCTTGTTTGTTCGAGGATTTGATGCTCAAATCGTTTAAGATCGAGTCTTACAATGGAGGAGACCAAGGATTTCTGAACGAATATTTCGTGTGGTGGCATAGGTTATCGAGACGTTTGAACACAATGAAGTACTTCGCTGGTAAAAGCACCAATAACAAAGCACGCCATCTTCCAGACAATTTAGAAGGTATACACTACTTAGGACTAAAACCATGGAGATGTTACAGAGACTACGATTGTAATTGGGACTTGAAAGTACGGCGTGTCTTTGCAAGTGATTCAGTACATGAGAGATGGTGGAAAGTGTATGATAAGATGCCGAAAAAGTTGAGAAGTTATTGTGGTTTGAATCCTAAGATGGCTAAGGATGTTGAGAAGTGGAGAAAAATAGGTAAACACCATGGTTTTCCTGAAAAGCATTGGAAGCTTGTAATAAAAGATCCTCGGAAGACAAACCTTCTAATTTAATGAGAAGGTTTGGTCATTGGTTTGTATTGAAAAGTTATAAGGCCTAATGTAGGCCCAAAAGCTTAGAACATTAATATTTGGGCCCATACAACTCGAAGTATATATAAGAAAATCAGTTAGATTAATTTTAATAATTTTGTTATTTTTTTTCGAAAGTATAATTTCAGTGCCCTTTTTCCCTCTCATTCGTTTATACTTTTGCCGACCGATGAAACAAGAGTTACAGTGAAAGTCGTCTTCCCTAAAATTTTCAAATCAAATGCAAGATTTCTTCGGCTCGGTCCGTCGATCGCTTGTTTTCCGACCAACCGTCGACGAAGATAGTCAGGAGAACCAACCTCTCGCCGATAAGATCACTACGTGTATCCGCAAATCGAGGGCTTTTATTAAACCTTTCTCATCTTCGCCTTCTCCTCTTCCTGCCTCTGTAGAAATGGCGTCTCCGATTTCGTGGAGGAAAGGTCAGTTAATTGGTCGCGGCGCGTTTGGTACAGTTTATATGGGTATGAATCTTGATTCCGGAGAGCTTCTAGCCGTCAAACAGGTACACTTGGGTTTTGTTTTCTGATTGCGGAGTTATGAATTTGAAGCTAATAGGGATTTATTTTTAAATTGTAATCCTCTCGCCGCTAATTTTGTTTGTTATCACAGGATGATTTTTGTTGTTGTTTTGGGTGTCTAGGATTTTGATTTTGCACGACTTATCACTTAGGAACTTTAATGAAACCTCTGCACCCTCTTCAATTTGTTTTTTCTTCCTCTCTCTTAGTCCCCTAGTTGTCACGTAACTACACATTAGAGTGAATTACCATTGGTCTGGATTTTCACTTCTATCTAAGTATAATGTTGTTGTGGTCTACTCCTAGTTTTTATTGAACAGGTTTCTGAATTCTGCAGCAGTTTGTTTAGCTGAATGTGTTTCACTCAAGCTTCTTCCTTATAATCTTGTTCTCTCTGCATCTGTCTGTTTTCTTTTTTCTTAATTGATTTTACCTGATTGATTGTTGGTTTCAACTATATCTACTCAGGTTTTGATTGCAGCCAATTTTGCTTCCAAGGAAAAAACTCAGGTTAATCAACCCAACCCATTTATAATTTATACTGCTTTTTTGTTCTTGTCACATATGTACTTCATTGAGTCTCCTTATTCAAATTTCAATGGATTTACGTTTAATTGAGTTATTCCTGACTTCATTTTACATCTTGGTGTTGAGAAGGCTCATATTCAGGAGCTTGAGGAAGAAGTTAAGCTTCTTAAAAATCTCTCCCATTCCAATATAGTTGTAAGTAACAGGGGCTATTGCCATCTTCCCAATGTATATGGATCCAGTACTTCCTTGTGTTATCTAACTTGGGCTTTTTCTTGTTCTTAGAGATATCTGGGCACAGTGAGGGAAGAAGACACACTGAATATCCTTCTCGAGTTTGTTCCCGGTGGATCTATATCATCACTCTTGGAGAAATTCGGACCTTTTCCTGAATCAGTAAGTAATGCTTGTATATTTATTTTGATCTCTTCGAGTGTTTGTGGTGCTTAAATGTTGAGAAGGAATAAAATTAGGTTGTCCGGACATACACAAGGCAGCTACTTTTGGGGTTGGAGTACCTTCACAATCATGCAATTATGCACAGAGACATTAAGGTAGCATATTTTCCCCATACTTTAGAAGTTCTTACAACATTGAGTTGTTTCTTTCATTTTTAATAAAGTAATCTTGAGTTGTTTCCGATGAGATCCTATGTTCCTCTGTTCATAGGGGGCTAATATCCTTGTGGATAACAAAGGGTGCATTAAACTTGCTGATTTTGGTGCGTCCAAACGAGTAGCTGAGTTGGTAAGTCATTAATTTTGTTAACTTATATTGCAGGAAGCGTTCAGTTGTGTCTATACCATTAATTCTCAGTTGGCCTTAATTAAAATTTTTCATTGTGTCCATGTGATTGACATGTTTTCCACCTATAGGCTACGATTTCTGGTGCAAAATCTATGAAAGGGACACCGTACTGGATGGCTCCGGAAGTCATTCTTCAAACTGGACATAGCTTGTAAGGACTTAAGAGTGCTCGTAAAAAGCAATTACATGTTTTGTTACCAATATCATATTACACCGGTTGCTATTACTCCAATAATATTGATTCCTCACAAACCTGTGTCTATAATTTTCAGCTCTGCGGATATCTGGAGCGTAGGCTGTACAGTGATTGAAATGGTGACTGGGAAGGCTCCTTGGAGTCAGCAGTATAAAGAGGTATTTTACTTCGTATTCCTGGTGATACTTTTTGTGGAGAATTTTGCTTCTTGAGTACAGGTGGACGTACTTTCTTTTCAGGTTGCTGCTATCTTCTTCATCGGAACAACAAAATCACATCCTCCAATACCTGATACCCTCTCCACAGATGCAAAAGACTTTCTGCTCAAGTGTCTACAACAGTAAGCTACTATGCTTCAGAACTCAAAAGTAACTCAATTAAGTACTATTGTGTCTCGTCTTTGGCATTGCTACATCATTGATCCGTTTTGGCAGGGAACCGAATCTGCGGCCGACCGCATCTGAGCTACTAAAGGTTAACCATTTACAGTTTAAGTGATTCTCAAAATATTAGATTGGAAAGCTTTTGCGTATAATTATTACTGATTTTGTTCTATTCGCAGCATCCTTTTGTTATGGAAAATCACAAAGAGGCTGCTTTTACTGATCTTGGTTCTGTCATGGTTGGTGCATCTTTATCATGTTATGAATATCATATAAGTTCGCTAGTTATCTTGATAGGATTTATTTTGATATCTTCCAGAACAATAGTAGTACTCCTCCAGAGTCACAGTTGACTAACGCTAAGAGCTCGTAAGTTCCGAAAATCTTGCTGACACCATAAATATGGACTTGGGTACAGTGAAAGAATTTGATGGTTTACTGTCTACTTCCTTTGTTTCAGTCCAGATTCTACATGCGACGATGCAGGTGACATGTGTAACTTGGGTAGTTTGAATTATTCACTTGTTGCTCCTGTGAAATCAATGCCAAAGGAAAATGTCTGGCAACAAAATGATAATGGAGGCGATGAAGACGATATGTGTTTGATTGATGATGAGGATTTCCTGACATTTAATGGTGAGACAAGGCCTATCCTTGGAAACAATAGTGATGCGAGGATGGTAAGCATACAAATTATTGTTATTTCGTATCCAGAATTCTAATAACCGATTGAAGTCTCAACTCTTGTTAATGTGAACAGAGCTGTGATGCCAAAAGTGATATGTCCACTGCTTTGAAGTCCAAATTTGACAAAAGTCCTGGTAACGGAGAGAGAGAGACTATAATGAGGACGAAATGTGACCAAACTTCATACTCAGAGGATGATGATGAGCTGACCGAGTCAAAAATTAAAGCTTTCTTAGATGAGAAGGTACTTCATGCACATTATACTTCATTTTTCATCTTTATCATTGCATTTGTGCTTAAAATCATTTTCCGATGATCACTAACATTGCAGTGAATATATAAATTAGGCTGCAGACCTAAAGAAGTTGCAGACGCCTCTTTATGAAGAATACTACAACAGTTTGATCACATTCTCTCCCAGTTGTTTGGAGAGTAATTTAAGTAACAGTAAAAGAGAGGACAATGCTCGTGGTTTACTGAAACTGCCTCCAAAGAGCAGGTCACCGAGTCGGGGACCTCTTGGTGGTTCACCTTCTAGAGCAACAGACGCAGCTAGTTGTACCAAGAGCCCAGGAAGTGGTAATAGTCGTGAATCAAATATTAATATTGGCTGCGATGAAGCTTCAGAGGATGGTGTATCAGCCCGGGTCACTGACTGGAGGGGTCTTATTGCTGATACTGAACAGGTATCAAGCAGTCAAAGGTTAGTCGTGCAAGAGCTGATTCGATCTGACATTTAATTTTTAATGCTGACTTGATTTCGTCCATATGAGTATAGTAATAAACAAAGCATCCATCCTGCTTACTTCGAATCCAGCTGGCCAATTGGCCAGCAACAGTTTCAATTTTTCCCTTCCATCTGCTGGAATTGACTGGTTTTGACTTTGCAGTGTTGCTCTGTCAGAGATAGAGAAGAAGTGGAAGGAAGAGCTTGATCAAGAACTGGAACGAAAGCGACAAGGTAAGTCCCTTTTGTGAAACTCATGATAGTACACTGTACGTGTTGTGTTCCCGTTGATATTAGATCCTCCATGACGTTGTTTCCTGTGTTCTTCACGATTCTAGATCAGTTAATAAGTATATTTTATGATAATCAAGGTAGTTTCCCTTTGTTGTTGCTGCAATTTACTCATGAATCTAGCAAATAATGTCAATGAGAAAGCTGCATTATGTTGAGCAACATGACATAGGAGTATCGACTTTGTGTAAAAGCTTGGTAAATCAACATGACATAGAAGTCGTTTATATTGTTGCAGAAATCATGCGACAAGCAGGTTCGGGATCATCCCCAAGAGACAGAGGCTTGAGCAGACATAGAGAAAAATCGAGATTTGCATCTCCCGGAAAATGACATTTACAAAAATCTTCTTGTCTCTCATGCAAGAATTGCCGGAAAGAGGTAGAGACGTCTTAATCCTCGACGTTCGATTGCTCAACTTGTATATATATGTCATTCTTATTTTGAGGTGACAAAATATAGATTCGATGATTGCTCTGGATATGATCCTCAAATGGCTTTTGAATGTACTAGAATTGTGTATTGTGAGAGTGTTAGGTGTATATTTAAGTGAAACTACACATGGCTAAACCTGTGCAAATTTCATTTATTCAAAGGTTTGAGTTCACGCATTTATTTTACACACACAAGGTAGCTTAGCCTGTCCTAGCCAAAAACAGTAAACCCATCAGGGTAGTTCCAGCCCCGAAGCATAACACGAGGAGATTTCTTTAGGCCTATAGGAGCAGCAAATGAGATCTTAAAAGACATTGATTCACCTGGAACTAGTGAGAAATAGTTGTCTGAGTAGTGTACAGGCAGAATCCTCGTGTCTTGTTTCTCTGTCTCTGGATTGTGGACTGAGAAACGAAGGAAAAAAGCAACTCCTGAATCAGATCCGTCCATTTCCACCATTTTCAAACCAGGGTTGCTGTCGGAAACAACACATCTACTAAAGAGCTTCTGGAACAACCCCATATCTTGTTTTCTATCTTCTTGAGGAGCGTTTTTCGCTAAGCCAGCACTAGACGTGTTATGCACATTGATATCTAGCTCATAATATGGACCAACCAAAGCTGAATTGCAAGTGACCTTGAGAGGTATTTGCTTCTTTCTGTATGGCTCCAAGAGCGTGTAATCTTGCCCAGGCAGATGAAGCCAGTAGAAGTTCCGGGATAGAACTGTTTTATCTGAGACATTGTACAGTTTGAGAAGAAGGAAATACACAGGCTTTGGGTTTTCTGTTTTCGGGTACTTAAGTTCCGATATATGCACAACTTTTTTTGGTGGTGCATAAACTTTTTTGAACACTTCAGAGTATGGGCAGTTCCCATCTAGGTCCCATACAGATACCTTTATTGCCAGATCTGACAGCTCTTTAGAAGTCGTGTTTACAACCTGAGGGGATCAAAGTACATGATGTATCATTTACACAATTGACTTGATATTTATTTACTTCTTATCAAGATTAATACTCTTTAACTAATTTCGAGAGACATTCTGTTCACAGCAACTGTCAGAAACAGAATATTAGGTTATTACACTGACCTCAACAAAGTAGCTTGCCAGGTTTAATTGGACATGTATTTGCTCTGCAGCAGAGCGGCAGCCATAGAAACTGGCTGTTTGGTCGAGAAGATGATCGTAAAACTGACCTCTGAGACCGGTCCATGGATTTTGGTTCTTCCAGATCAAGACACCTGTGTACTTTGTCCACATTTGTGAACTCCAGCCCTCGAATAGAGCTCTGTACTGAATGTAGTTCACCAATTGAGCCTGTTACAGAAACAATTCATAAATATGCCACTTATGATTATAAGTTTCTTCGTTTAACTAATGAACAGCAACACTAATTAAGATCCAAGGCAAGCCCAACACTAGTAAAAGCTAAAACAGTCAAGATCCCAAATGTACCTTCAAGCAGAAGTCATCGAGATTATCTGGAGTACCGTACATTAGAATCTGGTCATGAACTTTTCCAGGCTTAGAATATGGAATGTACTTGTGGTAGTCCCACATCCGATTTGGCACTTCTTCCACAAACCCATCCGAACCCTTTTTAAACAGAGGGATCTCCCACCCTGCTGAAGGCATTGTCGCTCTTATCGTATCTGCAACTGGCATTCCAACCGAACCAACCTCTGGATTGAACCCATACTTGTAATATGTGGTTTTAAAGAAATCTTCAGGGTATTGAATCTCATAAGGGCCGTCAGTGAAGTTTCCTTTTCCATCTGCAAAGCCGTCCCACATAGATCCTTGAATATACACTCTAGTACCGTCAAGGTAAATACTAGGATCTGAATCCTGGTCTGCTAACAACTGCGTTTCGAAATAAGGATGAAGCCTAAGGTTTTCCTTTAGAGCCTCATTTATGTCTTTTGGCGGAACTTGTTCGTTTCCACCCACCCAAAGAGCTAGGCTTGGATGGTTTCTCAAAAGTTTGACAGTATCATAAGCACAGAAGAGAAATAAATCATGGTCTAGTGGTCCGTTAGGATTTGATACTGGATCCCCTCTTCCATCAACATCTCCAGTGATCCAAAACTCTTGCCAGACCTGAAGATAAGTTAGGTAAACTTTACAAATGGGGATGAGTTTGAAGAAGAATGAAAGCGAACAACACTTTTAGATTCACACCAACAAACCGTAGATATCACAAAAGTGATAAAAATCTGGTCTTTCAGCCAACCCACCGCCCCAGCAACGGATCATGTTCATGTTCATATCTGCATGGAACTTAATGTCGGTTCTGTAACGTTCTTTGGAGAGGCGTAACAGCCCATCTGATAGTATCCAATTGCCACCACGGATGAAGATTGGCTCTCCATTAATCTTGAACAGCCTGGAAATTTTCAAAAAAGCAAGATGCAGAGCCTCCAACTAATCATTTCCACATTCCGAACTTCAACTGAAATATATAGAGCTTACCTTCCACCAGTGGCACTATCAATATCACTCTCAATCTTACGAAATCCAAATGGCTGCATCCAAGAATCAGATTCCCCAAATTCTTTCACAATAACAGTGATCGAGACGTCATAAAGGTTTTGCTTTCCCATCCCGTTGGGCCACCACAATTCAGGTTTGTAGAAAAAGAGCTGTTAATTCACTGTCACATTAGATTATGTGATATACAAACCATCATCGTTGATTTCTAGTGTTCAGATCAGAAACCTGAAGGGAGTAAGTTATCTAAGTCGTAAACAAGAAATATGCAATAATAATATCACTCACCGGTTTAAATGTGTGCTGAATATGTCCTTGGGCAGGGATCAAAATATTCTCTGTCTGAAGATGCTCTACTAAACAGACACCATTTTCGAGTTCGGCTGTTATTTGAATAGTTACAGAACAGTCGGCATTCCATGTGCTTTTGTTTTCCAGTTCAGCAGTTACATGCAAGTAAGCCCTCTTGTAATCGTCAAAGAAGGTTGAGACCAAATGGGGATCGATTATCCTTACAGGCTGTGATAAAAAGAAATCAGCTCCCAATAACATTTTTGAAACATACAGTATAATTGTATAAACGTGATCATAAGCTTTCCATAAAGAAACTGGATTGATATCATCTTCGGAAAACAACATAAACCAACTAAACTAACCCCGGTAACAGAAATTGACACTTCATCCCATATGCCAGTATTCCGATCCCTAAAAGAAAAAAATATTAACAGAGAGAATGCATTTAAGTATCCAATAAACAAACTCTTTAACAAAAACCATGTGGAACCATTACCTTATCGGACAAATCCAGTCCCAACCCTCCACATACTGTGCAGCTACATCCTTTCCAATCTGTAATAGGTATTCCAAGTACATTGATTACAGTGTTTGCAATTAGCTAGAACTAGATGATGTAAAGAATGAACAAGTCTATGAGCTTACCTCGTGATCTCCACCTTGGCCTCCCTTGGCAGGTATAGTCCCAGGATGATCTGGGGGATAAACAATAACAGCAAGTAAATTGTTCTCCGGATGCAGAACATCAGTAACGTCAAGTGTATGTCTGCGAAACATCCCTTTTGGAAGCACTGTCTTGTGGCCATTTACATACACTTCTGCAGAGTAATTGATGGCACGGAAATTTAGATGCACGTATTGATTCAACAACTGCAAGAACATCAAACAAACATATTTAGAGGTAGACCTCATGGAAGATAATTGGTTCATACTTGAATGATATACATAAAATAAAGAAGACACAAAGACATTGAAACAGCAACTAGCTAAATCATTACAAAGCCACTCAAGAGGTTTAAGAGGAACAAAATTGAGAGAGGTGACTCACCCTTTTACATTGGAATTTAGTGAAGAACCAGAATGTGTAGTAGTCCCTTCCGGAATCGGCAATATCTGTGATAGCTTCATTTTCTAGTCCATAAAAGGGATCTGGAATAGCTTTGTTATGCACCAATGTGCCTAAAACACTGTCCAGAGGAACACAAAGAACTCAACTATATCAGCAAAGTCTCATTTATGCATGAAACAAAAAAAGCAGGGGAAATTTCACTCAAAAATGCTTATAAATTCTTTGTCTACACATTGCATAACAATGGAGAAAAATTGATGTTTGAAGGCAGAAATCCGAACTTTGTTTCAGAGTTTGACAGACACATTAGAACAAAGAAGAAAAAGAAATTTGTTAAATTGCTTAAAACAAATGAGAAGAGAAGATAATTACGTTCCAGGTACGACGGCTTCCATCCAGGGAGATTGGGAACCGAGGGTCGGAGGATCAGTGGTAGTGAGGTGAACGCCGTCTTCATTGATCTCCGTGGATCTTGCAGCTAGCCAGCCGGAATCTAGTAACGTCTTTTCGATCTCCGCCATTTTATGAGTTTCTAATCTTACCCACTGGAAATGCTAAGGTTTAGCTTGAATGTTGAAACTTGTTGGACTGAAGAAGAAACACTTTGCTTCTAAGTGACTTTTGGGAAAGAGAAATTAAAATTGCTGCTGGATAAACCAAAAGTGGATTGAGGCATTCATTATTACGTCATCGACTACTTTTTTCCCAAGACATTAATAAGTGTTTTTTTGGTCAACTGTGGATGGTTTAGTTTTTTTACTCCATTCCATAAAAGTGTGGAAAAAATTGAGTATTCTGATGATAAAAACTCTCTGATTTAAAACCAGTAATCCTTTGATCACATTACGACGCAAAAGATATCGGCTTTGACCAAAGAGCATAGAAGTTATGACATATCCATCGATCTCATCAGATATAATACCAGCCTCACTGGTTAATCATCTTGTAATATATAATTTGTAAGGCTTTGATTCGTAGATATAACTATTTGTGAGCTTGTAACATAGCCTTAAGCCTTAATATCTGTTGAAATTTCACTTTTGTCAACCCTTCATTGTCCTACTGCCTTTTCATGCTGTTGCTTTTCAAGGTCAATGAAAGAAGTGAAAATTGCTCAAAACAGTAAATAAAAGAGAGAAGTAAAAAGCTGAGAGAAGCTACAAGTAAAGATTCCGGTAGCCAATAATCTCCACAAGAATGGAAACCCGTTCAACTAAGACAACAAAAATAAGAAGAAAACAATGAAGAGGTTCGTAGCAAATTTACAAATTCCTTGCAAAGAGAAAAAAAAGAAGAGGAAAAAAAAAAGAAAGAAGAAGAAGCAAATTGTTGGGTAGTAGTTTGATTTAAGGGAATGTGATAAAAAAGATTGAGTGTTGTTTTTGTTTTTGGTTGAGGGAGTCAAAGACCGAGCAGGAATTGGAAAACATCGCTCAGAGAAATGATACCTTCAACACGTTTGCTCCCTGCTTCCACTATCACAAGCCTCCTTACACCTGGTTATATTCCAATACTTCTCATCTAATGTTTGTGTCCAAATGAACCAAAACTAAGCTGACGAGTGCATTGGGAGAGAGATCGTACCTGGATTCGCCAACCGCTCCATCACTTTCACAAGAGAGTCCGAGCGTAAACACATGTGACATCTCTGCCCGTTGAAGATTCCATACGGTGGACTTGCATCTTGCCCCAACTGTAGTGCCTGAAACCACATACACATTCTCCACATTACCATAACTTTCTTTTTTATCTCTTTTCCATTCTTCTATGTATGTTCGAAAAAAACTCTAAGGAGACAATTTCCGATGGTAGATTATAGATAGGTAGGTTAGAATACAAGTTTCAAGGAACCCAGGATGTGATGAGTGGTTTACCTGGTGGACCGTCATGTCATCAAGATGAATCTGTGCGTATGCTTTATCTTTAGCAAGAGCAGTTATATCACTGGCCAATAACATATATGATCAGAACACAGGGAGTCAAAATTGAAAAAGCACAAGACATATCATGTCAAAAATGGAACGCATAAGACTTTACCTTCGAGAGTATATGTCTATAAGCGAGTCATTGTCATCCACTACGGGAACTGAACTAACTTCAGCTGTAAGAACCAGAAAACACGAGACATATATGAAGCATGACTGACTCATAATCGTCAAACTTATAAACAGGTCGAGGAAACCCATGTGTTCAGCTATACTTGGTAATATCACCATGTATGATGAAAATCTTAAAACTAAAATCTGATTGAAATGTTGAAGTTAGTCTCAAGTTGCAAATGAGCTATGAATAAGATACTGGTGAAACAGGTGCAAAAAGGATTACCTTGAACTAATAACGAGAGCGCAGAACCCAAAGAGGCATTTGGTCTCAATGTAGCGAGAGGTTTGCTACTTGTTTCTCCGATTCTAGGGACCCAAGTACCCAGGGGAATTGAACAAATTGGCTGCTGAAGGATTGGCAAAGAGCTAGACGAATGTCTAAAGTATCTGCATATACCTGGACGATTATGCTTAATTTAGAACTAAGTGTCTAATAAGAAGCATAAGTTTCGACAAATTTATAGCCAACAGGGTAAACTATGTGTAACGTTTGGCACTGTGAATTGTACATATAGATCCCATCCCTTCAAAGAATTTGGAAGATAAAGAAGTAGGGAAATTATAGAAATGGCAGAATCATATGCACATCATGAATTAAAAAGTGGCCAATTTGAAGCGCTTTTCAATGTCTATTCACAAATTAAGGACTTACATTTTAATATGCCTGATAGTGAAGCAAGGTGCAGTAACTGCGGATATGAACCATCTTGCAAAGAAGAATATATAACCGGAACGGCTGCCACCTTGTTTTGCAAAATTTTCAGGGCAACGTCTTTCAGATTATCATAGGGTCCAACCTGATAGTCATAGATGAGAACATTAATAACAAAAGAAAGAAAAACCAGTAGCGTTTTACTCTAACATGCACTAGAAATCTCTAGTATAAGGCTATGTTCAGAGACTACGCCAACAGAAGCAAAGATACACAAAATGCGGTAGTAATGGTGGTATAAAACAACTATGGAAATCTCACCTGAACAAGTGGCCTAGGATATGGTCTCCCACTTCCATCATATTGTCGGCTAATATGAGCCTTTCCCTCTTTCCAGGCTGCTATTGTGTGCGTCTCAAGCTCTTCCTCTGTCAAGTTTGATCCATGAGTTCCAAGCTGCAAAATCACAGCGTTGCTATTACCATGCAAGAGTCAAAATTTTCATACTAAGGAAGCTAGTAAAACATCGGCAGATATTTTACACCACGTAATAAGTATGTCTCTCTATTATAAGTCTTCAAACTAAATTACAAATTTAGCCAACAAGGCACACGTATTTTTGTGAGCCCCACACTAGTTTCAATATTCCCACAGGTCCAACTTAGCACGACTGAAAAAGGGTCAGTAGAAATTCGTAGTAACTGAGTTTAAACTGCAAGGAGTGGCTTAAATGTCAAATGAAACATGAGCCCACCATCAGCCAAGAAAAAATGCGGGATACCATAAGTCAGTAATATTCATAGAAGTAGAACTAGAGCTAACAAAAACATTATACGTATATATATCCTGATAAAAAAAATATAGGCATATATATCTTTGTGTATACACATGTTTCTTACTACAGAAGCCTCTGGTAGCCAAAATCAAGATTTAAAATGCGAAACTCCCTCTTGGAGTTTCTAAAATTACACAAAAATAATTCGAAGGAATGCTCTAGTAAAGAACAGCTTTTAGAGAAACAAACCTCTCTCAGTATTAGAATGAAGTCTAGTGGGCCAAGAACTCCAACAAATTGTCCTTTACCAAAGTCCCAAAGAGGTGCCAAAGGGATACCCTGAAGAATTTAGAATTAGCAAAAACCAGAAAAGCCAAATAATCTAGATATAAATTTAAAAGAATGTAGTTCATTTAAGTTTCACTTCCTTCTAGATGTAACAAACATTAAAATGTTTACATGATTATGAAAGACAGAGAGGAACATCCCAACAAGAAAGAAAGATGCACGATATTAATTGGCAAACAGAGTAAACCTGCTCATAGAGTATATGGAATGCTTGCTTCACTGGTAAATTAACATCCAATGCAATAACCTGTAAATATTTCGATCACCTTAGAAAATTTCCGAGTAAGAAGCCAGAAGTTATTTGATATTTTTACAGACATGAAAACCAAATTCATTAGTGATCAAACAACAAGAAAAAGAAGAACCCAGACCTTGCCCGATTCTGGGAGCAGTTCATATGCAGTACGGGTTGACAATAAAACAGATATACGGTGACGAGAAACCTCCAAATCAACCCCGGACATCCTAGGGATAGATTCCTGGGATGGATCAGCCTACATTATAATCACCATGTAAAAGCAGTCAGAATATTGAATTTGAATATATGAGAACATTAAATGGAACTTAAGCATTCCTACTATACACATCAGATAAAATGGTCTTAAATCAATCATACTTGGACTAATGACGAACGGCTAAAATAATACCCCAAAGGATACAACCCCATATAAAAGTTACAAAACGCCAAACTGTAAGCAACCTAGAAAACCTAAAAAATGATACTGAGAGAACCAATACTTCATTTCGAAAAAAAAAAGGTCAGATTCCTTACCATTCGCATGACGTCATCATCCACATCCATATTCGATCGGTCGAGTGGCTCTGGGCTAAAACCAGCGGAAACCATATCTGGACCTATAAATATTGTATTCACTACTCCACCATTTCCGCTTACAAATTGTTGGTGCTCATCGTGCCGCCATTCCCCATCAACATTGAACTTATACTGCACGAAGATAAAATAACTGAATGTAACATTAGCGGCTTCTTAAGCATCTCATGTTGTAATAATTAGATTCATGTTAAATATAGTACATTCAACTTCCAATATATATAAATCTCTAAATACACTGTCGCCTTTATTATGTCGACGGTGAAGTAAATAGCAAATCGCAATTTTCTGGCCAGAACTGAAAATTTTCAAGAGAAAAAAAACAAAGAGAAAACCTCGAAGCCGAAGCCAAATATCATGTCGCATACGCATAAATGTTACTTATCTGGTATACACGGGACATAGGACTCTATAGATGAATACAAACTTAAGATGGAAAGATAGAAGACATTTTTTAAGATTTGAAGTTACTGTCATGTGTCAATCATGGTGACGGTTATGTTAAAATGCAGTTCCCTTAAATGAGATTTTAACAGAAAAGGAAATAAAAGAGAGAGAAGACATTTCTCTGCCTAAAAATCAACGATGTAAACCATTTCTCTGAAATACCCATCAGATGGTCCTCAATGTTAGGACTGCTACTACAGTGGTCAATAAAGATATTATTTCAATAATTAGTTTTTGTCTTCCATCACATAAATCGTCCAAACCTTTTTAAATTATAATATATTATGATTACCATAATATGGGTGGTCAAATATGTTGTTATCAAATCTTAAGCACACAGAAAATTTTGGCAACTAATATAACACTATACGCATATAAGAATTTTCCATGGCTACATCAGACCATGATGCTACCATGGATTATAGACTGTTCAATGTTGGAAATGAAATCAACTATAATAGATTTATATCTTGCATAGGTTAAACATCAGAGACTAAATGCAGCAGTATTGTGGACATAGCAAAATCACTATTAGGACATACATGCTCCTGCAGGAATTAAATTCACAAAGAATTTTTCATGCAACAGGTCTAGTGAAAGATTATTAAACCGCTATTAACCTGATGATATCCCGGGGTCAAATTGCAAATGACTTGAAAAACAGTAGGACAGCCTTCAAGCGGGGACATTGGTACATGTTCTGTCCACCTGCTCAAATGCTCAATTCAATCAGTCCAATAGATATTATACACAGCACATAAACAATCAGATAAACTACAAGCAACCTTAAGCTTTTTTTTCCATAAATCGAGTAATTATCCTAGTTCGAGCTCAGTATCCCACCTGGTGAAAGATCCACTAAGGAAGACCCTTCTACCTCCATAAGGCCATACAAAGCGGGTCGGAGTAAGTAGCTGCCCTGAGGCAGCACTGTTTCCACGGTTGCTATCCAATGTAGAACCAAACATCCCCTCCCAGTGATTATATAGTTACAGGCTATAAAAATCCACAGATACTAATTCCTAAAAACTCTCAATCGATTGGTAGTGAGTAAAATATCTTGACTTTTCAGCAGAAGAAACTCTTTGAGGAACGAAATCGGGTAAACTTCCAACTTCAACGCTTACACATGCAGAGAGCCCGAATTCGACAACGCAACCATAAATCTCAGCCAGCAGTAACCGAAACCCTAAAACCCCCAAATTACGATCTAGTACGAGACGGAAATTAGTGAAGTCCCCCAATCTAGGCAGAAATTCATAAACACGACACCTGTAAAGAGCCCTAATTCAACCACGAACGATCTAGCTATAAAAGCAAAGGTCAACTGATGATGATAGACCACCTAGAAACCTAGCTTAAAATTTCGAAGAAAGTTCCCAGGAATTCGTGGCTCTGATCTTAATTCGGCAAGCGGAAGAAGAGTAAAGACCTCGATAATCGCAAAGAGTCAGAAGAAAATCCAATGGAGAATGATGGAAGCACAATAATTAGGGATTCGAACCCTAATATGAGGGAATGGAGATAGGCATTGTTTGGATCTGGAAAAGATGTTTATGGGTCTTTGAAGGTGAAGAATCTGAGGGCGAAGAAGCGCAGCGTAATGAAATGTTGTTTTTAATCCATGGAGATATGATTTTTATTTTTATTTTTATTTTTATTTAATCGCGTTTACAAATTTTCAGTTTGCCCAATAATATTTTGGTTATACAAGTGATATGAATAGTATAAAAATTTCTTATACGGCATTTTAATTTTTTTTAAAGTGATATAATTATATGTATTTTTTATATGTTACACTAGAATTGTTGACAAAAAAAATATAGAATTGAAAATCTCTATGGTTGATTACCAAACTGTATTTAATGAAGTTCTTTTTTCTTTTTCTTTATTACCTTGAGATTTAAAATATACTAATTTTTTTAACGTTCAGATAGGATACAACAGTAAAATATAATTTAAAGATTGGTAAATGTAAAACAAATCTAGGATGGAGACAATATATTAGCAACAATAGTGAGTTTACTTTTGATAATATGATATGATTCGAATCAAGATAATGATCCTAGACCAGTGTTCAAAAATACACTATATACTAGTTATACAGAAAATCACCGTATAATATATAGCTGTATATATGGTTATTTATGCGGAAATTATACAGTGAATATTTATTTAAAGAAAATAATAATTTATAATATGTACTATAAATAATTAAAAATAAATACAAAATAAAAATTCCAAATCTAAAAAATAAAATAATGAAAATATTCACTTTCATGTAACTTATAAAAGTCTATAAAATGCAATGTCAAATAATAAAAGTTACACAATTTAACTCTCAAACTCGTATTATTCTACTTCATATAGATCTAACACATGATCATCATCAGACTCAAACTCAAAATTAGGAATTTTTGCTTCATCATCGGATACGAAGTCATCTTTATGTAACCCTCTTACTACACTCAAAGAAAGAAATTGTTAGTATTTTAGAGTTAATTTACAAAACGATATAGTTTTATTAAGAAACTTTTTTCTATTTAAGAAAATATGAAAACTGTATATACGATATCGTATATACATTGTATATACGCCGTATATACAACCGTATTGTCTTTCATTATATAATTATATTGTATAATATAAATAAAGTACGGTTCTTCATTGTACAACATATATACGCCGTATATACAGCCTATACGGCCGTATTTTAGAACACTGCCCTAGACCGTGTATGTTGGCTATGTTTGCTAGAGTGTGGCAATTAAAGTACCGGAGTGGGTACGTTTGTTTTTATGGCTTGGGTGAACCAAGCTCTTTTGACGAATACCAAGATATAGAGGCGATATATATGAGTGTTTCGGGTACTTATCAAGTATGTCGAAGAGATGAGTAGATGATTTTACATGTCTTTCGGGATTGTTTGTCAATTGAAGGAATTTGGAGACGAATTGTACCTAGAGGAAAAGTGCCTCTTTCTTCTCGAAAACGTTATTTGAATGGCTTTATGAGAATCTCGGTGACAATGAGATGATTATGAATTGTCCTTGGTCAATAACATTTGCCATGACAGTGTGGTGGAGTTGAAAATGGAGGTGTGGATATCTATTTAATACTATCGGTGTTTGCAAGGATAGAGTTAAGTTTATCTATGATAAGGATGTTGAGGTACACAAGGCGGCAATAGTAGTGGTGTCATCAATCTCGAATAGGACCAGAGTGGAGAGGTTGATATCGTGGATTCCACCAAGTGAAGGGTGGTTTAAATTAATTACTGATGGAGCTTCGAGGGGAATCTAGGACTTGCTACGGCTGGTGGAGTCTTACGAGATATGGATGGTTGATGGGTTGGTGGTTTTTCATTGAATATTGGTCGTTGTACAGCTCCGTTAGCAAAGCTATGGGGTGTGTATACTATGGGTAATAGTTGGCTTGGGAGAAACGGGTTACTCATCTGGTATTAGAAGTGGATTATGAGATTGTAGTTGGTTTCCTAACGAAAGGGATTGATAATTCACATCCTCTTTCTTTCCTGACACGCTTGTATCATGGCTTTTTATTAAAGGTCTGGAATGTCCAGATTTCCCATGTGTTTAGAGAGACGAACTGTGTAGCGGATGACCTTGCTAATCATGCTTCTATTGTAAAACCAAATGTGGCTAGGGATATTTTAGCTGGGGATGTGGAGAGTTTAGCCTTCCCTCGGCAAGATTGTTTCGGATTCATGATTTGTTTTAAGTGATAAATAATATTGGGGCTATGCCCCGTTTCTTGACAACAAAAATATGATATGATTTGAAGCTCTTATTCAAATAATTATAAGTTATTTGTAGTGATATACATTCACTACACAAAATTTGAGCTATTATGACAGTTGTATTGTGACTATGAATATTAATAATAATTTGTGACGTTTTATATAAAATTTTGTTACGAATTTTATTTGTTATGAATCATTGTGACTTTATTCCGTAACGATTTGTGACAAAATTATTACTAAATTTATTTGTCACAAGTATATTGTGACGTCTTTGTTACTAACATGCATTTGTGACACTTATATTGTAACCATTTGTAAATCGTCATAACTTCGTAACAATATCTTTATATTGTGACGAAATATGAGTTATTGTGACGAAATATTACGTATCAATACAATTTGTTTCTTATAGTGATTCAATATCATAGATAATTTAGTATGTATAAATTAGTCAAATAAATAACTAATATTATTCATAAATATATAAGGATAAAAATTTAAGTTTCCATAAAAAGGAAATGATAGTATACTAATATAAAATTAAGTCATTATAGTTATAAAAAGAGGAATTGTAAGAAATCTATATTTCTCCCTACCTCTTTGCAAAAGCCACAAATATCATTTTTTCGCAATTTTTTATGGAAATAAATCAAAGTAAAGTATTTTTAAAAGTAAATTTGGCTGAAGCCGTATTTATTTAAAATGTTAATAAGAATATTTTTACAGAATTTTTTGTTTTTGGTATATTCGATTTTAGTGTTGATATCGGCTACTGATTCTATTGGCTTTTAACGGTTTACATTTTAATTTAAATTCAGATTTTACCTAATTTGATTTTTTTTAATAACTCCATATCACACTAGTTGGATTTATTGTTCCTATTTGGGTTTAAATAACTCCATATTCACCTGTGAAGAAACTGAGTATACAATGTGCTTGGAGTTTAGGATATCACTCAATTATTTTTGAGGGAGATAATTTATCGATACACCGAGCTTTGGTTGGGATATCTCACAATGCCATACTACTACAAAAGTCAAGACGATAAAAGAATGGCAACATATGTTCTCTTCTATTACATTTTCACACTGTCCACGCCTTTGTAATGTTGTCCCTCATACTCTCGCACATCATATTCTGCAATTACCGAACTGTAGTAATCAATTGTTTAATTCTTGTCCATCATTTATAAACTTACATGTAATGAATGATGTAATATCTGATTAATAAAGTTCAATTGACGGAAAAAAAATAATAAGAATGTTGAATTATATATCATTTATATTATTAGTTTGTGATATATATATATATATATATTTATAAGTTTAAATGAGCACATGTTAGGAACTAAAATTTTTTGCGAATGAAAAATATTTTGATAAAAATAGTGGATACATATATAAATTTAATTTTATATTCATACTTACTATTTACATATAAATATCATATACACATATATTATTGTACACAAAACAGTTTAGATCTACACATATCAGAAACTAAATATATATTGCGCACTACAACTATTATCTATATAATATTATATAGTATATTAAAACTTTATTTTTATTTAGATTATGCTCACTTAAAATTAATATAAATTTTTACATATAGAAAAAGTTATGAGATAAAAGCTGATAAATTATCACAAACAAATAAAAAAATTTACATATTTCACACACATATATATATACATATATGTTTTTAATATATATATATATATATATATATATTTGCAAAAATGCCTCTGCTATAATAATCTAGTATTATTCATAAATAAGCAATCTATTTAAACAAAACATGATCAATTGAATTTAAATTCCATTTATAGTTTATAAACCATTGAATGTATTTGAATTTAATTCTCTCTCCATTTGGAATGATGTATGTTCTAAGATGTATTCAATTTATTTGTTTTCACCTGTTAACTTTAGGTTATATCTTTTACAAATAGTTTAATTAATTTTTTTAGATTGTGAAATAAATAAATATATATATATATATATATATATATACAAAGTGAAAAAAAAAAATTAATTTAGTGAATGTTGTTTCTACTTATGTATGCTTTCAACTTACAATTTTGAGTATTTTGTTATGTATCGTAGATGGATTGATTTGAATTGTTGATGAAATTAGTATGATAACAAGTTTGTTATATTCAATCTCCAATCCATTGCGTTTGTAAAGTGCATGTTGATATATATGTGATGTAATATAAGCTTTTATTTGTGTTTCTTGTGTTTGCTGTCTTGAAATCTGTACAAATTGATAATGTTATACTTGATTTTTTTTGTTTGAGGTGTTGGTGTTACATTTATTATACTAGGTTTGGTAGGTAATTTTGTTGCCTATATGTATAGTTCATTTTAGTTTTTGTAAACGAGTTGTTGTTTTCTTCCGTTCTCACATTCTAAACTATTGATTTCTGTTTTTAGGTTGATCTTGTTCCAAAATTATTGTTTGTGCTAAGAAGAAAAAATTGACCATAGTTTAGTCTCCTAGGTCGATGCATATGGAAGCAACCAAGAAAACATAATTCAAACTTATTTTTAATAATAAATTTTAAAATTAGTTGTTTATATTTCTTATTTTTGTCAAAACAATTGCCTTTATTTACCTTTACTTATGTTTGAAATGAAAATAGACACATATTTAAAAGTGATGAGGCTGTAAATATTATGGAATGTATGTAGAATTTTGTTTGTAAATCTTTTAACTGTAAATTTTATTTTTGTAAGATTTTATTTTTGTAAAATTCATTAATTTGGACTTTAGACTTTTGTCTCTTCACGACTAAAAATATTTCCATAATTAAAAATTGGTTTTCTAGAATAATAAGAGTCAAAAATAAATTTAGAATATGATTAAATTAGTTTTAGTGTTCTAGACAATATTATTATTCTTTAACCAATCAATCCCTAATATACTAGTCATGCTTGTAAATTTATATATACATATATATATATATATATATATATATATATTGCAGACCTTTTATATCTACTGATTGTATTTTTCTCTTAGTTAACATATATTGATATCAACTCTTATTTTCAAATCATAATTTCATTTTCCCTTTTCTATTTTCAATTCAGTATATTAGGTTACAGAAAATGAATCAGTACATACATCCACCACGAGCATGATTTAATTTGTGATGAGAAGAGAGTGGTTTTTCATGCTTTTAACATATTCATTGTCTCGACATGTAAAGGCCAACCCCAAAAACTCGACCCAAAACGACTTTGAAGCAAAAAGTGTTCGAGCCTAGATTTCTAAGGTGCCAAATGGCGGTTTACTATCATCGTGATTTATGATTTTATCGATCAGATCGATCTTGAAAGCCAGCAAATTTAAGTCAAAGACATATATTCGCCTGTTACAACCCAAAATTATAAGACTTTTGACTACATTAGTAGGATGTATTGTAACTTTAAATTTTAATTTATTTGTGTTAAAATGGTAAAATATCTGTAAAACATGAATTTCTAAATTTTTTTCTAAAATCATGTGTTACTAAACTAATGATTTTTTAAAATACGATCAAAGCTGTTGTTATTAAATAGAATTTTGAAAGATTTTATAACAAATCACAAGAATTTCTCCAAACTCATCATTTAAAACCTCATAAAAACTAAATCATTCACAATTCATGGTTCAATATACCCTATTTAGTAATTTCGATAACCATAAGTTTTAGTTATAAACGTGTGGCTTTGCTTTAGTGACATAATATTTGCTCAACTTTTACCTTTTCTGTTCTCTTTCATCATATAAATTGCAATAACACTAAATCAATTAAAACATATAATATTTACAAACATGCCGCTAATCTTACTTAGCATCAGGAGCTCCGTTTTGGTTAGCATCTGTTATTGAAGAAGACCGTAGATCATGATTCTTTCATATCTTTGTCTTCTCTTTGCTCTGTTCTTGGCCATTTTATTGGCTTGTGTTTTTTGTTGGCATGCTTTAATGCCCGTACATTGATTTTCTTCCGGTTAATTATTCAATAGACGATATAAAAAAAAAAATCTTTTCTTTCTACCCTTCTCTCTTTCTTTGATGTTATGTAACCGCAGAGTATTATCTAGTTATATATTAAAGTTCCTAAAAGAACAACAAATGTGAGCAGTTTATCTTCCAAAGTAATAATTGTAATGAGTATGTTTTAGAGAAAAGAAAAAGATCAATGAGTCAAACTCATATTTTGTATTAGGGCTTTGGGGGTTTACTTATACCTTATATATATAAGAATAGCATTGTTTTCAATTATTGAAATAACAATTTGAAAACTGCACACATATATGTCTACAATTAATCCTCATTTACAATAGCCGAAGTTGCTATTTGAGACTTCCAAGTCATAAATAGAGGTGTATGCACCAAAAATTAAACTATATAATTTACACATTTGCAAATGATGTATTTGTAATAAATCTGCATCTAGTGGTTTCATTTTTAGATGTGATAGCATGAAATTTGGTTGTAAAAGTTGAGTAATATGTATGACAATTTATCTTTCACATATTTTTAATTCTATTTCTCCTTATGTGAAAAGAATAATTAATCTGAAATCTCTCTAAAAATATGTTATTCCTAATTGAAAATAGGTGGTATCAATTAGCTACTTTTGACTTGAAAAACTTTTGACATCTGTTTGCATCTCACTCTCATGGGAACCAAAAATTAAAAGCAACTTATGTGAAATCAATGGATGTGTGTAAGATCATGATAAAGCTATTATATATCTTTGTCCATGCTGCAACCTCAATGGAGGTATGTCAACTGGTCATTATAACCTAGTATATCTCACATGGACCTGTCTTTCTGAATGGGTACATCAAATGTGGTTTGTACTTCTTCCTACCTTAAACTATTCGCGCTTGTGGTTCTCGAGGCATCCCTGCCTGCCTATGCAGGATTTCAATACCACGAATCCGTGGTCGAGCCAATGGAAACAAGCATTGATCCTAGAATCATTGAGTACATAGATGTCAGATATATAACATTGTTAAGGTTAAGCATTAGTACATAGGAAAACATCATTAATATACTAATAGTTTAAATGTACTATATAGAATGTTTACTTACTATCTTGGTATAGTTATTGATAATAAAGATCTTGATGTTTGTGATTTCAGCTTTTGTCTCCTTGAACTAATCTCTTATATATAATGTAACTTGTTTCAATCTTAGTTGATTCGAGCAAGAACATAAGATAGTTGAAAAGTGGTCCCAAAAAACTCTACATGTATAAACTATAGGTTGCATCTTTCTTTGACGAATTATTTCTAACTTTCTTTTTTATATATGATGATTTAAAATCACCCATTTCAAATAACCATAAAGTGAGCATGTCATAAAATATACAAATCTTCAAAATATCATATAGAATTTTCGTTTTAGTGTACCCATAAGGTTTGTGGTCCTCGTAAATCTTAGGGTTATTTTTGGAATTATAAACCTATTTTCCTCACTACCCAAACCCTAGACCCTTTTGACTCTTTAGTTTTACGATAAAAAAAGCTCTATTAGCCTAGTGATTCTTATTCTATTGGCTGTTTTTATTGCAAAGAAGACTTTGACTTGATTTTCTTTACTTTGTAGCTTCATTCGTCTAGAGACCAATCTGCTTACATGTGAACTAAGATCCTGCAAGCTGTCAACTTTCTAAGCTTCTTTTCCATTGATATGATCTTATTACGTCCTTAACGTTTTACCAAGAATCTTATTCCTACATATTAATTAGACGAATTTCATAAATGGTCGAGTCTTAGTGCTCTTTTATTCTGGTTAACATTAGCCTCAGGCTCCAGATCAAGCCACTGAATCAGATCCATCGATCGATCAATCTATGCAGTGAGATTCCTATATATAAACCTTCTTCCTTGTTTTTTTTTGCCTATGTTTATATGGATGAATACTTTACACTATACCTAAAAGAAAAAGAGAGAAAAAAACACATCTTGGTACCTTTGTTTCAGCTAGCTTCTGCACTTCCATATCCATGGAATCATTCATTGGTTCAAACCAAGCAATATTCTAAGTTTAAATTACACCTTTATTTGCTTTAAAGAAGAAATCTCATAGTTTTGTATGTAGAAAATTACAATTATAATGCAAATACAAACATATCCATTCGACTTAACATTATCGAATCCTTTTTTTCTTCTCTCTACAGATCTTTATTGGCCTCAAAGTATCATTTAGATGCACATATATATAGCTCAACGAGCTGATGAGCTGCTTCCTTTCTCGTGTTGATTACTTCTGATATTTGGTTCTTTCTCATTCCCACTATCATTGCTACTTTTGTTGTGTTCAGCTCTTTCCCTCTCAGCTTCACGATACTTGTGAAGATACCTTCCCACAGCATCAGCAAAGTTATCAAGACCAAGAGTGCTAAGAGCCCACCAGATGTCATCTCCATTCACCGTCTTTCGATTCTCTCTATGGCACTTGTCTGAAGCTTCACATGTAACAAAGCTTATGAACTCAGTTGCACACTCTTGAATCGTTTGTTTTGCTTCTTTTGAGATCTTCGCATTTGATGGTAGGATTTGCTTCATAAGTCTTCCTACATTGGCTATTGGTAACAATCTATCTTCATCTGTCATTTTTTGTTTTCTCTCTTGTGAGTTTTAATGATTCTATCAAACTTGAGCTTCTTGACCTTTTTATACAAGTTATCCAATGTAAACCTCTGCCTATATATGTAGATAGATGTACAGGTGTATGATGAGTAGATGTCCTTGTACTTGACCCTACCGGCCCCTTGGTTTAACACACGCTCTATCTAAGATTCTGTCTCTCTATAGATGTGTGTATGTGAAGCCTAGCTATATAAGTATTTTGAATGTAGTTCATTATCATGATTCATGAGCGTCATTTATCACTAATTCTTTTATCTCCACTATGATCTATGCACATCTTCATCCCTTTGATTCTAAATATTTCATTATATAAAATATCTGAGAAGTTTTCTTTAGATTAACAAAACTCTAATTTATACCCAAAACTTTAAACTCTATCATGCAAATTGCGCAATTACATAAATCCGAACGCCAGTAAAAAACTGTTAAAACAGCCCCAAAACACATAAAACATATATTTGTTACATTTTTGAACTTCTATATAGAACTATTATAGTTTGCTGTTTTAGGATCTTTTTTTTTCTGTTCATTGAAACGGGAAAATGTGTAAACAAAGTTCAATGATTTTTGCTACATCAGTTATACATTGATATAAATTTATCATGCTGTTAGTATTTTTTTTACTTCGTCAATAGATGCATGATGTGAGTATTTAGCTATATCAATTACACATCAAAAAATTTCGATTACAAATTGAAACGAGATTAAAACCCCTGTGTATAACACCAAACATTTAGTTCATAAATAATAAACATATGATTAATATAATTAGACTATCCTTTGAAAATTCAGTGATTTTATTGGTATGCTCTAGTTCGGGAGAATTCAGTGTATTGTTGGTTCAATGAGATATATCGGGTAATTTTTTTATAGTTTTGACTTTGAGTCACCATTATATATGTTTTAGATGGATCAAGTAATGCATCGCTAATCAAACGATCAAACGTATAAACCATTTCTTCCTGTACATATACTATATATGAGCCTAACTGGTAATGACTTTTGTTGCTTTATAGAGTAAAAAAATATTTGAACATTGAAATTAAACTAATCGTGTTCTAAGTTTATTTTGGTTTTTATTGTTCTATAAAATCAAATTTTTATTTATGTAATATTTTTGTCATGAAAAAACAAAAAGTAGCCAAAATTTATAAACTTTACAAACTAAAATCTTACAAAAAAAAATTTACAGTCAATAAATACCTAAAAACAGCTACAGCCTAAATCCTACGGCGAAAAATTTAAAACTACAGCCCTTAGCAATTAAACTTATATATCAATATAAACATTTAGTAATTAATTAACTATGACTTAAGCAAAGTATGAGGTGCTCTAAATGGAAACTGAGAATCATACCCACAATTGAAAATGAAGTTGACCTAATTTTGATTAGAGCTTGGCTACTTTGGTAAAAGAAAATATTCTCCGTGAAGCACTAGCTGCCTTATGGAATGTCAAAACCTTAAATATTAAATAATTATGAAATTCGGGGCACGTAATCCGCATAATCCGGTACGGTTCATATCCCACTCGTTTGCATTTGACCTTTGTTTCAAAAATGTTTTCAAAACAAATTCTTATTATCATTCTGCATATGTATGGCTTAGAACCAAAATTTTATTGGTTGCAGTCAAAAGTTAAACCTATACCTTCAACCAAACAAAAAAATAAAACAAGTTAAACCAATACAATGGGTCTACTTAATAAGGGAATTCATTCGTTTAAATTTTACGAGCATGTGCATTACGTTAAATATGGGAAAAAAGTTTAAACCCTAAGCCTCTGTATACTAACATTTCAAGTCACATGAGCATTTTATATTGTTATTCATAGTCTAGAATAAGTTTTAAGGAATAGATTTTGGTCTACTGGTTGAATGTCACTTCTTATGTTATCTCAACCCGAATTTATATTTACGAGGTATGATTAAGATTAGTTACTAAGATTGGTTATGGATTGTATCTTTATCAACAAATGGTTGACAAAAAAAAAAAGGCTCAACTATTATTTTAGTCATAGAGACATATTTCTTTACGTAATTAACAACTTAAAATATGTTTTATATATAAAAAAAAACTTAGAATACGTCACTTAAAACCGGATTATACATTTCAAAAGAAGTTCTACATACTTCGAAACTCAAGCATATATCACAGAAAAGTGCCATTAAAGTTGTATTGTTCATCTCTTTGTGAAAAGCATTTCACTTTTCCCCTTTAGTTTATAGAGTGAAGGATATTAATTGGAAAGTTGTTAACGGTCTCCCAAATTTTGGTTGCTAATATAATGCTTAAATATGGTAATTAATGCGCTAATGCTGTCTTTTTTGCCCATTTGTAATATTAAATTACTTTCATCTCACTAGTATGTTTATTGATGTATGATTCTCTTTTCCAAGTCATAACCTAAATTTAGAAAACAAAAAAAAACAATTTTACCTTTTGCCTTGTTGAAATTAGAACAAAATGAACGTAAAAGTTGATAGATAATTTTTTTTCCAGCTTTTCAATATATATATATATATATATATATATCTATAATCGGTCGAATTTATCTCGGTATGGTAGTAAATAATCCAGCTAATGATTGTGGTATTAGAAGTTTGATTTTCCTCTATTGCATGAGATAAATTTAAAAAGATAGTACGAAAGGTTTTGGTTATGGATGAGACACTATCAATCTAGTTATTGACAAAAACATAAAAAATTAAGTCTATGATTGACTCCAATCCCTAATATAGTTGTCTAATATATTTCAACACATATAACGATTTATTTACTAAACCAAAAAAACTGAAATACATATCTAATTCAGAGGACAAGCGAGAACTAAAGGGTTGATTGCATGATAAGGTTTATTGTTGGGTTTAATGTTTTTTATAAAAGCTAATTATGTTTTATTAATCAATTATTAAAAAAAAAAAACACAAAACTTTCTAAATGTTCTACAGCATAGTGCTCCTAAATAGAGTTTTCCAAACATTGAAGATAAAAAATTGCTAAAATAAACTTTATACTTATTAATTTGATTAAAATTCTATGGATATCTAATTTTGTAATTTTAATTATATATATTAATTACTATCCTATTCACATATCATAACATTTTGGTAAAAGGCATATTGATATGTAAAGCTTACCGCCTCTTTAATGCTTCTATTTATTAATGCTACAGGTCTGTGATATATCAACCAACTTCTAAATTAAATAAAACTTGTGAAATTTTATCTAAATAGTTAGTTATTAACTAGCAAATATTTAAACAAAGGTGGTGAATGGCAAATTAGTTTTTGTTTTTCAGTTTTCAGTTTTTATTTTTTGGTTTTTAGTTTTTGGTTTTTAGATTTTGGTTTTTGCCGTAAATTTAGTTTTTCAAAATCATGAATGGCAACATTTATAGTTTTTGGTTTTTTGATACTTTTTTTTGTTTTAAAATATTTTTTCCCAAATAATTAAAAATAAGACTTGTCAAATATTTCATAAATAACATTAAAAATATATAAATTATGTATATAAAAATTTATTTTTTAAAAATGCAAATACTTCATAAACTATTATTATCTTCAGAATCCCATAATAATTCAGAAATTTCATCTCGAATGCTTTTCATGTACTGCATTGAACTATAATTTTGCTCGAAATTTTCATGTGACACAAAATTCATGTTATAAGTGAAATTTTTTTGATCATTTGTATAAATTAAAGCATAAAAAAATTTAGAGGTGAAAAATCCAAAATAAGCACTCTTTTTAAAAGGAAAAAGTCAAATATATATGTAGAATTCAATACAAATGTTTACGTGAAGTATAACAAATTTTTTAAGTATTTTAGTTAAATAAAGAATAAAATCATAGAAAAAGTAATTCTAAATTTAGTAAATGAAAAATCTCACGGAAACTAGAGAAAAACTAGGAAATTTAATTTTTGGTTTTTTAGTTAAATAAGTAAATACTCTTATAAACTAGTTTTAAAAAAACAGATTATACAAAATTATAAATGGTAAAAAATTAGTTTTAACACAAACAAAAACCAAAAACCGGCCCAAAAACTGGTGCCAGTCACAAAAATTTCACTATGAGAAGACTTCATATTTCTTTATTCGGACAGCAACTTCAGCTGTTCACGTGATGATATAAGAGCATGTGCATGATAAAGGGAAGAAAACATATGAGCACGTGATTTAATAGTCCAATGGACTTTCTATCTTCTGTTATAAGTTTGCTTCACTTCTTCTTCATTAATGGGCTTTTTTTGCCATTAGCCCAATATAAACTTTGAAGCCACAAAATTCATGGACTATCTGTATCTTAAGCCCCTTGGCTTAAGGTGGACTACATGTTTATTTTCTTTAACATTTTTTTTGTTTTTAAAATATTTTCGCAAATGATAACTAAAACTTTATCTTAATTTTTCTATTGATACATTTTAGTCATTAGCTAATAGCAATTTAGCACATTTTCAGTTAATAATCAAGACTATATTCTAACTCGGAACACAAGATATTTTTTCAAAAAATAAACATAAGTTTTTTTTTTTCTTTCTAAGTGAACATCAATATAAAATGTTTATAAAACATAAAAATAACAAAAATGTAATTATCAGTCATTAAATAACTCATACTTATCAAATTATTTGTAATATCAAATGACTCATCTCTATATATAATAAAAGTGCAGCATTAAGTTAAATACCGTGTTATATTGTCTGTTTTATACTAGGTCATATTGTTACTAGGAAATATTATCACATAATATTTGTCACACAATATTTGTATCTATTATTATCTCAAAAAATAAAATTCTATAACTAATTAATAATTATTATTATCTAGATAATATTATTAGTTTGTTTTTATGTAAATACTTTTTACTTAAATATTATTCTTTTTTGATCTAACAAACTAATATACACAACCAAGAAAACTTTCTAACAAACTAATATTATTTGCTGTTTAGGTTAGACCAACTTTATTCAACATTGAGTTATCTACCATTAATAGTTAAACCACCTTTATTCAAAATAATAACATGGTATGAGCAAAGTTTTATAATATTGATAAAAAGTTGTTTATTATTAGTATTAGAATTCACGATTTTTTTTTTGCAGATTGAAAATTTGAAAATTTACCCTTGGCTATAACTAATTTAAAAGGAAAGTTTATCCTATTTAAAGTTGATATTGAAAAGAAACATATACTTAAAATTTATTCTTATTTTGTTTTTGCTTATTTATTTATTTTTATTCTTTGGTGTTATAAAGCTTTTTTTTTGTTTAATTCCTTTGGATATTTGTTTACATTAAGTTTTTAATATACACATCCTTTTATTTATATTTTATCTTGTTTAATTTTTTAATCCTAATTTGGGTGCTTATATTAGGAAAAAAAAGTATAACTGTTATATATGACATAAAAATGATTACAAACACAAATATAAATATGTAGAAAATAAATCAATTTAAAAATTTATATTTACTAAAAACCGTTCTGAAAAATTATTTACTTCTTAATAGAAAATTTGATAAAAGGTTTGTTTAATAATATTAATATTTAATTTAATTAATCACTATATATAAAAGTATATAAAAACTTAACTGAATTTCTTTTACAATTACTATGATATTATATTTAAAAGCTGATATTTTCCTTATTCAAATTGGATTTTATATCCTTTATAAATATATTTCTTATTTTTAGGAATTTTTAAACGATATGTTAAATATTTTATTTGGATAACTGTGATATTCAATAAAAAAAACATATTTCTTTATTCTAATTGGATTTAACATGCTTTGTAAATATATCTCTTATTTTTTGTATCTTGGAACGATAGCTTAACTATTCTGTATAAAAGATAGAATCTAAACTTCACATATCTTTTTTATTCATAGTTTAGTTTCCTATCTCTATATATAATCAAGTATAACGTTACCACCGTGTTATATTGGTCTGTTTCAAAAAAAATTTATTCAAAATTTTTAATGATATGGTAAGAGAAATGATAAGAAAAATTAATATATTTGGTATTTTGTGAATTAGTTTTAGTTTTTTATAATTTTTAATACTACAAATCTACCTATTTATTTTCTTATCATCTTTTTATTACAGATATATTATCATTTTTTATAAGAAAAGTATGTAATATAATAACGGTTCAGATCCAAATATCCGCAAATCCGGATCCGAGAATATTTATTGATCTGGACCCGAATGCGGGTATCACAAAAATCTCGGATATCCGACCTGTGTCAAGAGCTAAAAATTGTGTTAGTCTTATAACATTTAAAATAATATTCAAAATAATATATTGAAAAAAATATTCCACAATATGAATACAAAACTCAAATGTAAACATGTCAAAAAAAATTTATACATATCATAATAAGTATAGGTCAAATATATTTTATGCACAACACATATCATAATCTATTATGTCACAAATTATAAATTAATTTTTATTATATTAAATAGACATGTAATTCCTACAAAAATATATATTAGATATACTTATATATAAATATAAATATGTATAATTATTGTCACTAAAAATATCTCGTGCACAGCACGGGACCATCATCTAGTAATTTATTAAATGACATATAATCAAATGAAGTTTATTTTATCAAAATGAATCATATTTTTTATTATCAAATTACCTATAATATAAAATGACATGTAATTATTAGATATCAAATAACTTGTATATTTATTATTGAATATCAAACGTACTATTACAAATATCAAAATTTCAAAAAATAATTATTTTATATACATTTTTTAACCATATTTAAAATCTTTTTTTTTTTGGTTCTAAAAAGACTTTAATATAAAACTTAATATATGCTCAATCTGTGCTATGTAAACATAACAAAAATATAAGAAGAAAAAATATATTTGTCTTCATCAAATTTTTTTATACTATTAGTATTTTTATTTAAAAAGACATGTCAGTTTATATTAAAAATATGAACATAATAATGAAGTAAAATTATATTTATACTTATTATTATTATTATTTTCTAACTTCTTTATTCTGATAAATATTTTTTGTATAATATGTGTTAAGACTTATATATGGTAATAAAGCAAAAATAATTATCCTAAATTAATATTATAAATATTATATGTATATATATAAATAAATATATACACAGAAGAATATTTTTATTTACGTGATATGAATTATTGTCTAATATTTTGTGGTTGGTTATAATTTTTGTCGTATTATTATTTCTATTTACAAACAATATCTATGTTATATATCAAATGAGCATATTTTTATATACATAAGTTTTCATATATTGAGTGTTTGTTTTTAAAAGTTTGAAAGATTACATATGTAGAAAAATTCCATTTTTTGTATATTTTGATGATATGATTGTTTAATTTCTTTTTATAAAGGTTATAAAATAAAATATGAGAGAAAATATCTTTTATATCAAATATTCTATATTAGATTTAATTAGTTATTAAAGATTTGATCCGATTTAGTTCATGAATGATCCATGAATCTAATGGATCTTAATTTTTTTTTTTGACGAGGTTACTCTCTATTTTTTTTTTGGTCTTCTGATTTTAATATTCTGATTACATGAACTGTAATTTTTTACAACTCTATAATTATACTCCTAAAATTAAGCCAAAAAAATTATACTCATAAAGAGATCCTCTTTTATTAATACTCGGAATTAGCATTAGCTCGAACCTTGATCTGTAGATTACAAATACTTCCATAATAGATGATTTCTTTTAAATAGTTTTGAAAAACTTATATATATATATATATATCTATATATATACAAAATCGGTCCGACATTATTGAAGGTCCTACTCGAAATTAAATTTTTTTTCTTTCGGTATACAACCATTTTTATTCATTAGTTTTAGAAAAGAGAAAAATCCTCAAAGTGAAGAGATGAGATTATATAATTATCACACTATAACTAACACCGAATTTCTCAAAAGTAAAAGAGAAATTTTTGGTCTTACTATAAACTCAATAAACTATAAAATTTGTGGGCCCTAATTACTAAATTTTTTTTATAAATTCTAAAATTGTTGGCCTTAATTACTACAATATTCTATAAATTCAAAAAGTTTTAAGTCCTACTTACTACAAATTCTTATAACCTCTAAGGAATTTTGGGGTCCTAATATTTGTGGACCTTAACCCATAGATTATGTGGCTTATGCTATGGTCGGACTCTATATATATATATATATGTTTGCTTATATATGTATATATGTTTGTGCATATACTTGACTTTGAACAATATATATGAACCAAAAACACATTTATTTCCTCAGATTGTATAAACTAATTGTAGAAGACTAGAAGTTATCACCTATAGGTAAACATGCATACAAAACTAAAAGTTATATCATGGGAAAATATCTTTGAGTGTCATTTCTACTATCTTTTCATCTTAATTGGACTCTAAGAAATTGGGTTTGTCCCATTTAATATTGTTAGGGGTTTAATATTGTTAGGGGTTGAGGGGAGACTCCAAAACTCATGTTTCCCCATGTAGTATTATTTAGAAATTATGTGTTTGTGGGTTGGATATGGATTGGGCATCTAATATAGTTAATAAAAAAACCTAAAAGTTATATTGTTATCCTTTTTTGTCAACTTAATCATTATTAAGAAAAGAAATTCACTCTTGTGGAACCTGAGTTATAAGTTGGATCACAAATAATTTTTCTAATATTTTAAGCATAGAGATTAACTTTATAATTCAGAGACCTAGAAATTAGATGATAAAATAAAGACCTAACAAACTCTTCAATCTGAGAAAATATTTAGGTATGGACTAGGCTAGTCACTCTTCAAGATATGCTACTATCTTCAGAATATACACACAATTCGTTGCTACTACTACCTCGGTCAGCTAGAGATAGATAAAGCTCGACAATATTTTTCTTAATATAAAACATCTTTAAACAACTTCTATATGTCAATTTTTTGGAATAATTGTATTTTTACCAACTTAAACGTATGAAAACCACTCATGTGGAACATTGTTTACAAGGGTTAAATCATAAGCGAATCCTTTAATATTACAAATGAGAAAATTAATTTTATGATTCAAAGATCTAGAAATCAAATGAAGAGAAAAAAAAATAAAAAATTTCTTTAGTCTTGCAAAATCTTCTAAGTCGGAGAAAAACCTTCCATATTCAATTTGTTGACGGATCTTGTTTTTCAAAATAACACATTCAAAATCTATTTTTCTCTATTGAGTTTCTCATCTTCTTCCTTTTATGTGAAATCATTTCTCATCTTCGCGTTTGTTGAGTTTCTCTTCTTCTCTTTTTTAATCATCTATCAGATTATTTAGCTGCTAATGTTTCAATTATGGTATTATTGCGCGATCTAATTCTTGCTAATCCGATGAATGATATGAGTTTTAACGATATTATTAGCCGGTATTATCTTTCTATAGTTTTTCTCACTATTTAGCTGATAATGTTTCAATTTTGGTATTAGGTCTAACGACCTTATTAGTTATTATTGTCTTTCTTACCATCTATTTTATTATAATATTATTTAGTTAATGATGTTTCAATTATAGTATTATACTATTATTGTTCAATCCAGTTCTTGTTAATTTGATGAATAATGCTAGGTTTAACAACATTATTAGCCGTTATTTATCTTGTTTATCGTCTGTCTTATTATTAAGCTGATTCTGTTTCGTATTATTTTGAAATCTAGATTTTGTGGATCTATGTTTTAATTATGGTTTCTAATGTACTATTAACATCTAATGAAGCTAGCACTACAAGAATACATACAGTTTACAATTGTTATATTCGTCCCTACTTTGTTGTTAAAAGGGTTTACAACGAATTAGGGACGAATTAAATTTCGTCGTATCCTGATCGTCGTAACAGAATATTCGTTGTAAATTCGTTGCAAAATTTTCAAGACCTCATTTTCGTTGTCAATTCGTCGTAAAACGAGCGTTGTAACTTTGTTGTAAACTTCGGGACGCATTGTAATTTCGTTGTAAAACAAGACGACGTAAATTTATCATAAAACTAACGACAACTTAACATCGTTTGTTGTACAACAAAATTACAACGTGACATTATTAACAACAAATTAGGGACTACTAGTTTTACAACAAAGTAGGAACGATCATTTTTACAACGAAATAAAGACGTAAGTTTTACAACGAACTAGGGATGATGTATTTTTCTACGAACTAGGGACGATGTATTTTACAACGAATTCGAGACGTATGTTTACGTCGAATTAGGGATGAAATTTCCCAACGAATGAGAGACGATATCCTTTTACGACTAAATAGGGACGAATTTGAATAATTTATTTTTTTTAAAATAAAAATATATATAAAATATTTTTTGATTTAATTAAAAATTTTAGAAAATGAATGATTTAAATAAAATTTGATTTTAAAATATTTAAAAAGTTTTTACAAAAATATCAAAATACAAATATTTATCGTAAAATTTCATCAAACATATCCGCACTACGGTCATCTTGCTTCTGATCCACACTATGGTTTAAATCGACATCCCCATGGGTCGAAGTCTAGATTCCGAGGGCCTGATGTCTACGCTCCAATGCCTCCATCTTATGGGAATTTCCCGCAACCAAAATATCAAACATAGACTCCATTGCTGCAAACTTTTCATCTGTTGATCGCTGTAGCTGCGTTATTTCGTTACGCGAAGCTGTCAACTGAGTATAGAGTGAGCTTTCCCCTATCCAAGAAGAAGTGACTCTCGGGACATCTTGGACGGATCCTACTCCAATAATCCGTCCTTTCTTCTTCGGAGCAATCTGGTAAAAACGTTAATTATATGTTAGTATATTACCTATAAATAATTAATTATCAATTCTATTAACAATAACATGTATTCTATTCTGAAATCTAAATTTCATCCTAAAATCTAAATTCCAATCTATCTCTAAATTCCATATATCCTAAATCTCTAAAAACTAACTAATTTCTAAGTAAAAAAAAAATTTCTAGAGAGAAAACATATACCTTAGAGAGAGAATAGGAATTGAGAAATGAGCAACGACTTCCCATTCTTCGTGGTCTATATATAGGAATTCAATGGCGTTGTAAAGTCATTGTAAGGGGACAACGAATACCTTGTAAATTCGTTGGTAAGTACGGTTTCGTCGTAAATCACTTGGTAAATTAACAACGAATGCCTTGTAAATTCGTTGTCCCGTTACTTGGTTTACTCGGTTATTGGTTCAGTTATTTACCGAACCAATAACCGAACCGAAAATATATTATCAACGAAGACAAAAAAAAAATTATAAAAAAAAACCAGTTTGTCGTAAACGCGACGAGAAAAGAAAATAAAATTGTCGTAAAAGCGACTTTGATCAAAACGTTGTAATGACGTAGTTAACTTAACGACAAATTGCCAACAAATTTGTTGTAAATTGGTCGTTAAGTTAACGACGTCATTACAACATTTTGATCAACGTCGCTTTTACGACGAATTTTTTTTTCTTTTTTCGTCGCGTTTACGGCGAATGGGAGTGTTTTTTTTTTCTTTTCTCCATTGATATATATGTTTCGATTGTTACATATATGTTTTCGATTAGAATTTCACGATCGGAATGGACAAATTGCTCGATTTATCATACTTAATTAATACATTAAACTGATACGATTAAAAACTGCTTAATACATTTACCGATTGTTCATACTTGATACATTATATAAACTAACCTGTTCATACATATTAAACAATGGAGTCAATCAGATCCTTCATCATTACTATTATTTTCACTACCGGGATCATCACTTTCATCAAATTCTTCACGATCCTTGTTCTAAGCATCATCAGGGAGATCTTCGTATTCTCGGTTTTGCAGATCAATTAGCATAACTTGCTCTGTAGCTTGATCGGGTGCCTGTATATCCGTACAAGACGTTTTTACAACGAAAACAATATTTCGAGACGTTTTTACGACGTAATTTAGATTTTAAAAAAAATAATTATGTATCACAAAAAATGTGTTTACCAAATTTCTAAATTCGTCTTTAAATCGTTGTAAATAAATTTTGTCGTAAAAGTGTTGGAAATTGGGGACGTGTTTACAACGAAATATTTATGACATGTTAATAGGTTGTAAATTCATCGTAAAATAGCTACGTTTTTACAACGAAAAGATTCGTTGTAAATTTACAACACCTTTACAACGAATCCACATTTCGTCATAAAGGTGTTGGCAAAACGTCCCTAAAACATCGTAGCTAAGGTTTTCCCGTTCCTTTGTCCGTATTAAGAAGATTTGATCGAGGTCTAGTCTTTCCAAGCATTCTGTGTGATAGACGGTGTTTTTATCGGTTTTTAACCCTTGTTTTTCATGGTTTTATTGAGTTAAAGTATGTGTTTTAGAGTCTTTTAGTCTATTTTAGAGTCTTTTCAGGTCATATATCACATTTGGAGAAGATGAACTGTTTTGAGTGAAAACGAGCATATGGAGATGTAGAATCATGCAGAAGCGTCAGAAGTTTGGATTCCTTTGAAAGCCTTCCCACCGTTGGATCGAGCTGAAATTTGGACACAAGATAGTCACGTGTGTTAGCTTTCATTTGGAGGTGGTGTGAGTGCAATCGGACAAACGGTTAAGAAGATATGACAATTTCACCTAAGATATGTCATTCTGGCCGAGAACATACGGGATCAACCAATTAGCTCCTGAATCGACCTGGTAAAGAGCCGCACAACCTGGAGATTGACCTGCCAACCCTTGATCGATCAATCAGACCCTGTTTCGTGAGAAAACCCTGAAATTTCCATATTTCGTCCGGTTTAACTTATTTTGTACCAGAACGAGTTTAACCTATTAAAACTAGGTCTAGCCACTTTTTAGAGAAGTTATTCATTAGTTTTTCAACAACCACTTTAATTTTGCTCTTGTAACCTTTGGGGAGAAGATCTCATCCTCCACAACACCATTGTAGAAGATTTCTGAACCCTTTGCTATTTTAATTCAGTTTAATTATGTTTATCTATTCTTCTTCTTTATATGTTCTTTTTGCTATGTTTGAGTAGTTTACCAATCAGGTTTATGGATTTCTAGGGATTTAGAGATTCAATGAATTAGAAACAAATAGGGCTCGATGTTATGTGTTATCCATCTATTGCTGTGATTAATGCTTAGGTTAGCCTAGCCACCTAATCTATGATCTTAGGTTGTTTAACTCTCCAAAAGCTTGTTAGATGCTTGAATTAGCTTAGATGAGCAACTAGTCCTTAACCAACGACAGTTGATGTTAAGGCTAGTTGTGGACCTATCAGACCTAATCGATAAAACATGTTTACACCTCTAGTGCCAATGACAGTTAGGATTTCTAGGTTGGTAGACATAGTAGTCGACACCACGACAGTGGGTTTGCTAGAATTTTATGTCTGAGTCAAGAATTGGTTGAATGTATGCCCTGAATAGTTTCCTGAATTGATTTCCTGTTTCCCGATGAATTCGCGATGCCTGATGCTTTTATTTATTTATTTTCATATCATTTATTGTTTTGTTTCCTTTCCATCTTTATTTGATTTGTCTTAGCTTAAGTTTTGTCTAGAGATTGATAGTGTAACCATTGGTCTTTGTGGATTCGATCCTTAAGTGCTACATCAATATGATATGCACGAATTGGTATAATTAACCTTGTATCACAGTGTAAGGCGCCAACTTGTCGTTACTAGCTGTACATTGGCATCTTTCATTGACTTCACCATAACCTGAAGATAGTGTGAGTTATTTTTTACTGGTTTGGTACCCTAGTTCTTCAATTGTGAAATGCAGCAATTCACTATGGAAGTTACGTCAGCTGCTTTAACCGCATTTGCTTTGTAGTGACATAGTTCTCTTGTGTTAGGAATAGTCGTTTTTGAGTTTTGTCCTTTTGGTTCTTTCTAAATTATATTATAGTTTTAAATTTCAGGGAATTAGGTATTTCGTCGGTTAAATTTCCAGAGATATCTTGTTTTCCACCGGTTAAGTTTTCGGGAATATCTTGTCTTTCACCAGATTCCAGAATATTTTGTATTCTGCCAGTTTATGTAAACTTGTATGTTGTTTTTGTTTTATCAATAGTAAGGGATGACACATAAAAAAAAAAGACAAAAAAGAAAGAAAGATAAGTTCAACTTCATGTAACCGTATTTGTTCTATGTGATATTGTTAGACGTTTAGGGATTTGAAGGGATTGACTATACATTGAGTCTTGTCAATCCATTTGTTAAAAATATATATATAATCACAAATTTTAAAACAAAAATTACTTTAGTTTCATTCTATTTTTTTAGCCAAAAAAAAGGTAAAGTGTCTATTCTTACCAAAAAAAGAGCAAAGGGTCTTAAAGTTATAATCTCGGACAAAACCTCTAATATGTCACAAGGTAGAGAATGCGTTTTAAAAATATAAAACATGAGGAATAAAATTGTGCGATAACAAAGTGAACAAACTCTTAAGTTTTCTGAAATCCTCCAAAAACGATTGAAAAACGCTGGCTACTCATCTGAATTTTTCACTATATCAATAACCACTATATTGTTTGTAGCAAATTCCACTTGTATCATCTAGTGATTTATCATGCATTGGTGAGTGGAGGGCTTCGAACTATACAATGACGATAAGCTTTTCCTTACTTCTCTTGCTTCCATACATGACTCATTTGCATCATTTGGGAAGCAAAACCACTCTAACCGGAGAAGAATTTAGAATCTTTTCAAGACTCATCTACAATTTAAGTAATAAATATTAGTTTTTAATTTTTTGCAAAATATCTAGTCGTATGTTTTAGAAGAATCACCTAATAACCTATGATACTAGTATTGATCAACAATAAACAATATCACCGAGTGACAACAATCGAAGCGAATACAAGAACGTCCACAACTTTCGGTGTATAACTTTGTACGCTTTAAACTGAAAACAATAAACACTCTAAACCCTTATACGATATAGCCAATGAAATCCCCAAAAGTTGCATAGTATAATTCTTTTTTGGTTTTTGTAAAAAATCCTTATATGATTATTCGACTTGTATTTACTCTCCTTATATGCCTCATTCTTCTCTCGAAGACTTTGTGTTGAATGAGCGACCACTGCTCTTTGCTCTTTCTCTCTCCACAAGCACAAAATATTCATCGTTTCCTTTGTTTTTGTAGCCAACTCCAAATTCTCACTGTGTCACAATCTCCAACATTGCAAAGTTTAGACATCTCTCAAACTGAACTCAGGTTATCAAATCTATGTCCTTCTTTCTTATGCCGTGTTTGGCAATTCACGTTTTCCTTTTTCTGGGTTTTCTTGTGTCGTAACGCTACTGGTTTATGTCTACCAATCGATAACACTAACAATCGGTGATGAATAATCCTTCTTTTTGACATCAAGTACCCCGCTTTTGTTTTACAATTTGTGTTTTCATGTTTTTGTATCTTTCGTAATAAATTTCGACTTTTGCTGCGTTTCTTGCATACCATTGTTGATATGTTCGTCTCTTGGATTGGGTAATTCTTAATGAGATCACTGAGAATTACATGGCTATGCTACAAGTTGTTAATGTTCGAGATCGATGCTTGTGGGTTTTGCTTTTGATCAGGTCTCTGATTATCTGAGTGATTAAGCGAGATTCTGAATCTGGGTCAGTGTTTCTACAGGATTTGGTTGGCTCTCAAAACACTAAATTGTATCTTCGTTATTTGTGGGTTTTGCTTGAATTCCGTGTTCGTGTTTCTTTCAATGATCAAGTCTTCTTTGATTTAATCGAATGTGTTTCGTATCTCTCAATGTCTTTCACGATCCAAGGTAGTTGAACTTTCAGTTTGACACAGTGATCTTGAATATTTTGAGCTTCATATTCACCTCTCGATCGTTTTGTTCTGTATAGTGTATCAGCTCTTTAGTGTTAGTGTTTTTGTTTCTTAGTGTCAGATCTTGTATGTATCTATTTTTACAGGAAACTATGATTGATTTCTCGTTGCTGTTTCAATTAGAGGTGTATGTTCTTGAGGTCTGAATAGCAATGTAATTAGTGAAACGATATTTTTACACATTCTTCTATATAACCCTTTCCCTAGATATCAGTGATTGAATATTGAAAGTGCTTTTCTTTGCGCATTTATGCAGACAACTGAGCAAGGTTCTTCTGATGGATGGGGAAGATAATCTTATGGAAGAAACAGCTGTTATCGAAGATTCCAATGGTGTTGAATTTGCCTGTGGAGATCCAAAAGTTGAGCCTCGTATTGGAGATGAATTTCAGGTCGAGATTCCTCTTAGGATGTCTGCATCCAACCGTGCTGCGTATCTTTCGACTCCTGTTACTTTGGATGACTCGACATATTCTTTTCTTGTCGGACAACCTGTCCATGTAATGTGGATAGACAAACATAGAAATGGACAAGGAAATGGAGATGATAATGTTGACATGAACCAATCTTTGAGATCTTTAAGAACGAAAAAAGGTCGTTGCTCTGCGAAGAGCCGAGGCAAGAGTGACGAGTCTTTGGAATCTAAGAAGCCAAGATTGAATCTTGAGGCTGTTCCTGCGATTACATCTAGTACTTGGGAAGATGTTGAGGTTGCTAGCTTTGTTCTTGGCCTGTATACATTCGGGAAGAACTTTACTCAGGTAAAGAAATTCATGGAGAGCAAAGGAACAGGAGAGATAGAATTGTTTTACTATGGGAAGTTCTACAATTCGGCTAAGTACCACAGTTGGTCTGAAACCCGCAAGAAGCGGAACCGGAAATGTGTATATGGAAGGAAGCTCTATTCAGGTTGGAGGCAACAGCAGTTGTTATCCCGTTTGATTCCTTCTATTCAAGATGAATCTCAGAAACAGATGCTCGTGGATGTAAGTCTCTTTTTCATATATTAATGCTGAATTCTTAACCACTTTTTATGTGTTCTAGTCATTGATTTTACAATTCGCAGGGGTCAAAGGCATTTGCTGAAGGTAATATCACTCTGGAGAAATATGTCAGTGAAGTAAAGGGTCTTGTGGGTCTCAAGCTTCTGGTAGATGCCATGGCAATTGGTAAAGAAAAAGAAGATCTCACAGTTCTTAATGCAGCACCAATGAAAACTAAACCATGGTTTACGGTTTCTTCAAAACCTTCTTCGGTCCCAGGTTTAGGGCCGTACGCTTCACTCACATCTACTGGCATAATAAATAAATTAACTGGCTGTTCGCGTCTGAGCAAAGCTCGTTGCAATGATATCTTCTGGGATGCTGTATGGCCGCGGTTGTTAGAAAGAGGATGGCATTCGGAGCAGCCCAAGGACCAAGGCTATTTTAAATCTAAGGATTACATTGTTTTCATGGTCCCTGGCGTGAAAACTTTTTCGAGACAGAAGCTTGTCAAAGGCGAGCACTACTTTGATTCCGTCAGTGATATTTTAACAAAGGTTGTTGCAGAGCCTGAGCTTCTTGAGCTTGAAACAGGAGACAATATAAAAATTGTAGCTGCCAATGAATTCGTTGTTGCAGAGGACTCTTCTGACCAATCAAATGAAGAGTCCTCCCCGTCTCATAGTCAAAGACATCGTTACCTCAGGTCTCCATGTTCTAACCGTGGAACTCAAAGAATGAAATTCACTGTTGTGGACACTAGTAGTTTGGCCGCTGGAGGAAAGTTGTGTGAATTACGGAATCTGAATGTAGAATCAGTAGTCTGTGAGCCAAAGACTTGTCAAGGAGTTAAAGATTCTTCTGTGCATGAAAATTCCGTGGAGAGGAAGAATGTAGAAAAGTCCCAAGTAATGCCTCTGGACGCCAAGAACCAAGTGACTGACCAAATGCGATTCACGATTATTGATACGAGTCTAGAGCACCGTGAGAAAATATCTGGGTTTAGGAGATGGAGACATTTACCATGTGATGACACAAAAGGGGGTTTTGTAAAGGCTGATTCTGGAACAAAAGAGAAGGAGACTTTGAAGAAGGTTAAGGATCCATCAAAGAAGGTCAGTAAGCATAGGATTAAACCTCGAGCAGACGCTAACAATCATTCGATAAGCTCTGCACCCTATTTGAAACGCAGACGGCTCAGTGCTTGCATTTCAAGCGAAAAATCTGTGCTCAAGCATTTACCAGATGATGACTCAAAAAGGGCAGTCTATCTTGAATCGGAGCAGCTAAGTACATCTGCGGTCCAACATCAAAAGAGCACTTATGAAGAGATGAATCAGAAAAAAGAGAGACATGAAACCGTGATACCAGTTGAGCATACGAACTTAAAGTGTGATCAATTAAAAAAGACTGGACCTAAGCCATCTTCTTTGCTTGTTGAGACTCAAGAAACTTCGGAGAAGAAACCAAATCGAGTATTTTCCATCTCCTATGTAGACATGCACTGTTCTATAAAGAAGATAGAAACAGCCAATGAATTCATTTCATCAGCTCAAGAATCAAACGGGCTCTGTTCAGTGTCAGGTTCAGACCAAAAACTCGTTTCCAGTGATCTGGAACCAAAGCAAGCACTTAAGGTACCTTCCATTTCAGGCTCAAACATTAATAGTTCGTGTTCCAAGGATCTGGGAACTACTTCAAAACTTGGTTCATCTGAACAACAACGACAACACGACCAACAGATCAATACAGATGGTCCTAGAAGACATAGCACAAGAAAGCGACCATTGACTACTCGGGCTCTGGAAGCTCTTGAGTCCGACTTTGTTATAACCAAAAGAATAAAAAGCACGACTGTACCGAGGATTCGTGAAAATCCTACGAAGAAAAAGCGCTCAGCTAAAGCATGTAACAGATCACAGCTTTTGTCAGACAACGGGGGTGCAGATTTGCAGCACAGAGGAGAAGATAAGAAGATATCTATAAAGATAGCACCAGCAAGTAAACCCTCGGATCAAATAGAGGATTCAAAGCTGAGATTTCTTCCTAATGAAGCAAGAAATGAGAGTATGGCTCTGGATAGAAGACAGGACTCGAGGCCTATCCTAACTGAATACCCTAAACTTCCACCGATTGTTTTGAAGTTTCCATTCAAGCGTGGCTAGGGAGCTTTAGAGACTTGAGTCTGAAAGTTTTGGTCGATTGGTGTAAGAAGATTGGCCTTGCTGAAGAATAAAAGTGTACAGAAGTGAGAGTCTTACAGTAGGAGTTTCATACCATACCATTTATTTGAGTCTGAAAGTAGAGGTTTCACAACTTAATTGCCTTGTCTATGTTGTGAGAGACTGCTTTTGTTATGTCAGGGTCTTCAAGCTTTGCTCCAAATCTTTTCAACATTATTTAAAAAATTGTCCGTTCAAATTCACTCCACTATTTAGATCAGTCTTGACTTAAATTCTTTTTACTTGCTTTTGATCCAAAACCCGTTTCTGAACATCTTTGATGCTAAGCTAGCTGCATATAACGATAACTTTCCAATCTGATATACAAAAACCGAAATCATTATCAATAATTGTGGAGTTGAAGATCACTAAGATGGTTAATGATATGTTGTAAGGGAAGTCGGATTCAAAGTATTGTTACCTACTTACCTCTACTCTAAAATCTGAACTCTGAAGTTTGGCCTCATGGTCGTTTGGTTAAATATCTTCGGTTATTCTTGCTGACTCTCCATCGCTTCTGTAACATTCTCCAAGTCTTGCATCAACCTGTAGTGAATCTGTGACTCAACAATGTGAACATATCCATGACAAAAAGTTGAACATGTTATGGCCTTCAAGAATGGATCATGTTCTCGTCCGGAACCTCTCGTCTATATCTCTCCAAACAAGTCTCCGTTCCCATCAAGAGCATAATGACTGAGACTGATGACGATGAAATGATAATCATATTTGATTTTATGAACAGTATAATCAAAGATTACTAAGTGAATGGGTACGATTTTACGTGAAATTTCGTCGAATGATTACGCAGTAACTTAAGAATACGTACTTTTATATCCTTTAACAAAAAAAAAAGAAAGAATACGTACTTTATTGAGCGGGCACGAATTTAGCCTTCCAAATAATGATAGAAGAACACGTGTATTTTTGACTCTTTAAATTCTGTAAATTGATTTGTGATTGGTTGAACTATATTGGAATTTGTGATAAACTAAATTTTGTTTAGAAAAAATAAAGCAATTAATAATTTTTTAATATGTGTAGAAAACCTAAAACATCAATTATATATAAAAAACAGAGTTAATAAAACAGATGAGCACCTGATTTGATAGAGTCCAATGAGCTCTTAATTCGGTTATTAGCTGCCTCACTTTTTCTTAGTTAATGGGCCAGTTTTCGTCTTTGTCCCAATAAGAACTTTGAAGCGACAAAATCGGTGGAGTATTTATTCCTTAAGCCGCTTAGCTCAAGCACAAGTTTCAGTCAATTTTGGCATAAATAAAGCAGTTTCTTGTGACAAAAAAAAAATATTTGTTTTGAGTTAAAACATACAGTATTTTAGATTTATTTTACTAAAATTATGTATACTTTCATTATTTTTTTGGTGAACTAAAGTTATGTATAATTACTAAAATTATGTATATTTCATTAGTTAGTGAAGTTTGCTTGAAATTTGTATTTAAAAATATTTTATATATATATATATATATGCACCAAAGAAGATGACAACTAAATGCACCAATATATATATATATATATATATATATATTTCTCTTCATATTGTATAAACTTGTTTCGAAGTCATCCCCATAATAGGCACATATAAAAACTAAAAGTTAGATCGTTGCAGAATATTAAAAAATCTTCAAACAATTTCTATATATTAAACTTTTGGAATAAATATTTATTTTCTTCTATTTTTCATCCCATAATATAATACCACTTTTAGAGAATTACAAAATTTTAAATTTATATCATGTGAGCTTGGATAAGGTCAATCGAAAAGGTTTTAGTTAATTGAAAGTTTCCTAAATATACATAAAAGATTATAATATTTTTCCAATTCGTCGGCCTGTTTTCATTTAAAGCGTAAAATAACCAAGAATCTAACAACTTCATTTTGGTTAGATATTGGCTTATTTTGAAGATAATTAATTATACATTATCCATTAGACTTCTTATTTTCAAATTTTTTTTTTAACTCGACCGAACTCTTTTCTATGGTTATATGGCACATGTAATAGGTTTTTTTTTTTTTGAGTCAACGATAATTAAATTAATAATAACCCAGACGGTAAAGAATTACAACAAAGAATCATTAGCTGTCTTTCTAATTCTACGAGTAAGAATATCAGTTTCATGATTCAAAAATCTAGAAATAATAGAAAGCGCAACAAAATGGAAAAGAGAACGTAATCTCGAAAACTCCGCAATGTAATAGATAAGACATTTAAAATTCAATTCTACTCTACCGCATGTAAAAATAATAAGAATTTTAAGAATACATTTAGATTATAAATTAGGCTTTGTTAATCTAGTTAGCATGACAACGAATCACCTGAAAACCTATTAAATAGTACTGAAAATAAAATCGAATGATAATACTTAAAAGAGAATACAGAACACGTCCATATATACAAGTTTGGACACTTCAACTGAAAACAATAAACACTTTTATAAACCCTTAATATAAAAAAGATCTTCTATATGATTATTCGACTTTGTATATCTCTCCTCTTATATGCCTCATTCGTCTCTCGAAGACTTCGTGTTGAAAGAACGACCAGTGCTCTTGCTCTCTCTCTTTCTCCTTCACAAACACGATAAATTCATCGTTTCCTTTGTTTTTGTACCCAACTCCAGATTCTCACTGTGTCACAATCTCCAACATTGCATAGTTGAGACATCTCTCAAACTAACTCAGGTTATCAAATCTATGTCCTTCTTCCTTATGCCGTGTTTGGCAATTCACGTTTTCGCGTTGCTCTCCTCTTTCTGGGGTTTTTTGTGTTGTAACGCTACTCGTTTATGCCTACAAATCGATGAAACTAACAATCGGTGATGAATAATCCTTCTTTTTCACATCAAGTATCCCACTTTTGTTTTACAATTTGTGTTTTCATGTTTTTGTATTTTGCGTAAAGATTTCGACTTTTGCTGCGTTTCTTGCTTACCATTGTTGATTATGTTCGTCTCTTGGGTTGGGTAATTCTTAATGAGAATTACATGGCTATGCTACAAGTTGTTAATGTTCGGGATCGATGCTTGTGGGTTTTGCTTTTGATCAGGTCTCTGATTATCTGAGTGATTAAGCGAGATTCTGAATCTGGGTCTGTGTCTCTACGGGATTTGGTTGGTTCTCATAACGCTAGATTTTATCGTTTCTTCCTCTTAGTTATTTGTGGGGTTTTCTTGAATATCCGTGTTTCTTTTAATGATCAAGTCTTTTTGGAGTTAATCGAATGTGTTTTGTATCTCTCAACTTCTTTTACGATCTGAAGTAGTTGAATTTTCAGTTTGACACAATGATCTAAATAGTTGAGCTTTATGTTCATCCCTCGATCGTTTTGTTCTGGACAATGTATGTATCAGCTCCTTGCAGTTTGTTTTCGAATCCGAAGTCTTAGTGTTTTTGCTTCGTAGTGTCAGATCTTGTATGTATATGAATTTTCCAGGAAACTATGATTGAATCTCGATGCTTCTAATTAGATGTGTACAGATTGTATGTTCTTGAGGTTTTTACAACAATGTAACTCAGTGAAACAACATTACTTAGCTGTTCTTTTATTTCACCCTTTCACTAGATATCAATAACTGAAATTGCAATTGTTTGCGCGTTTCTGCAGACAACTTCGTTCTTCAGTTGATCATGGTTCTTCTGATGGATGGGGAAAATAATCTTATGGGAGAAACAGCTGTTATAGAAGATTCCAATGGTGTTGATTTTGCCTGTGGAGATCCAAAAGCTGAGCCTCGTATCGGAGATGAATTTCAGGTTGAGATTCCTCCTAGGATGTCTGCATCCAACCGTGCTGCGTTTCTTTCAAATCCTGTTACTTCGGATGATTCCTTACTGCCCTTTCTTGTTGGACTACCTGTCCAAGTAACATGGATAGACAAACAGAGAAACGGAGATGATAATGTTGACATGAACCAGTCTTTGAGATCTTTAAGAACGAAAAAAAGTCGTTGCTCTACCAAGATCAGAGGCAAGAGTGACGAGTGTTTAGAATCCAAGAAGCCAAGATTGAACCTTGAGGCTATTCCTGAGGTCACTTCTAGTACTTGGGAAGATGTTGAGGTTGCTAGCTTTGTTCTTGGTCTGTATACATTCGGGAAGAACTTCAATCAGGTGAAGAAATTCATGGAGAGCAAAGGAATAGGAGAGATAGTATTGTTTTATTATGGGAAGTTCTACAATTCGGCTAAGTACCACAGTTGGTCTGAAACCCGCAAGAAGCGGAACCGGAAATGTGTATGTGGAAAGAAGCTCTATACAGGTTGGAGGCAAGATCAGTTGTTGTCCCGTTTGATTCCTTCTATTCAAGATGAGTCTCAGAAACAGATGCTCATGAATGTGAGTCTCTTTGACATCCTATTGTTGAATTCTGAACCACTGTATATCTGTTCTGGTCATTGATTTTACCATTCGCAGGTCTCAAAGTCATTTGCTGAAGGTAATATCACTTTGGAGAAATACGTAAGTGAAGTAAAGGGTCTTGTGGGTCTCAAGCTTCTAGTAGACGCCGTGGCAATTGGTAAAGAAAAAGAAGATCTCACAGTTCTTCGCGCAGCACCAATGAAGACTGAACCATGGTTTACGGTTTCTTCAAAACCTTCTTCGGTCTCAGGTTTAGGGCCTTACGCTGAACTCACATCTGCTGGCATAATAAAGAAATTAACTGGCTCTTTGCGTCTGAGCAAAGCTCGTTGCAATGACATCTTCTGGGATGCTGTATGGCCGAGGTTGTTAGAAAGAGGATGGCGTTCAGAGCAACCCAAGGACCAAGGCTATTTTAAATCTAAGGATTACATTGTTTTCATGGTCCCTGGCGTGAAAACGTTTTCGAGACAGGAGCTTGTCAAAGGCGATCACTACTTTGACTCGATCAGTGATATTTTAGCAAAGGTTGTTGCAGAGCCTGAGCTTCTTGAGCTTGAAAAAGGAAACAATGTGAAAAATGCAGCTGCCAATGAATTCGTTGTTGCAGAGGAATCTTCGGACCAATCTAATGAAGAGTCTTCCCCGTCTCATAGTCAAAGACATCGTTACCTCAGATCTCCATTTTCTAACCGTGGAACTCAAAGAATGAAATTCACTGTTGTGGACACTAGTAGTTTGGCCGCTGGAGGAAAGTTGTGTGAATTACGGAATCTGAATGTAGAATCAGTAGTCTGTGAACCAAAGACTTGTCAAGGAGTTAAAGATTCTTCTACGCTTAAAAATTCCGTGGAGAGGAAGAATGTAGATAAGTCCCAAGTGAGGCCTCTGGACGCCAAAAACCAAGTAACTGACCAAATGCGATTCACGATTATTGATTCGAGTCTAGAGCACCGTGAGGAAATATCTGGGTTTAGGATATGGAGACATTTACCATGTGATGACACAAAAAGGGGTTGTGTAAAGGCTGATTCTGGAATAAAAGAGAAGGAGACATTGACGAAGGTTAAGGATCCATCAAAGAAGTTATATAAGCATAGGATTAAACCTCGAGCAGACAGTCATTCAGTAAGCTCTGCACCCTATTTGAAACGCAGACGGCTCAGTGCTTGCATGTCAAGCGAAACTCCAGTGTTCAAGCATTTACCAGGTGATGACACCAAAAGGACTGTTGGTCTTGAATCAGAGCAGCCAAGTATATGTGCGGTCCAACACCAAAATACCACTTGTGAAGAGATGAGTCAGGAAAAAGAGAAATATGAAACCGTGATACCAGTTGAGCATATGAACTTAAAGTGTGATCAATCAAAAAAGACCGGAACTGGGCCATCTTCGTCGCTTATTGGGATTCAAGAAATCTCAGAGAAAAAGCCAAATGGAGTAAGTTCCATTTCCTACGTAGACAAGCACTGTTCTTTAGAGAAGATAGAAACAGCCAATGAACTCATTTCGTCAACCCAAGAATCAAACGGGCTCTGTTCAGTGTCTGGTTCAGTCAAAAATCGTGCTTCCAATGATCTGAAACCAAAGCAAGCAGTTAAGGTCCCTTCCATTTCAGGCTCAAACATTACTAGTTCGCCTTCCAATGATCCGGAAACTACTCTAGAACTTGGTTCACCTGAACAACAACAACAACAACACGACCAACAGATCAATGCAGATGGTCCTAGAAGACAAAGCACAAGAAAACGACCATTGACTACTCGGGCTCTGGAGGCTCTTGAAACTGACTTTGTTACAGCCAAAAGAATAAAAAGCACAACTGTACCGAGGAAACGTCAACGTCCTACCAAGAAAAAGCGCTCAGCTAAATCATATAACAGATCACAGCTTTTGTCAGACAACGGGAGTGCAGATTTGAAGCAAAGAGGAGAAGATGGGATGATTTTAGAAAGGAAAGCACCAGCAAGTAAGCCCTCAGATCAAATAGAGGATTTAAAGCCAAGCTTTCTTCCTAATGAAACAAGAAATGAGAGTATGGATCTGGATAGAAGACAGGATTCAAAGCCTGTCCTAACTGAATACCCTAAACTTCCACCGATTGTTTTCAAATTTCCTATTAAGCGTAGCTAAGGAGCTTTAGAAACTTAAGTGTGAATGTTTTGGTCGATGGATGTTGGAAGATTGGCCTTGCTGAAGAATTAATGTGTACAGAAGTGAGAGTTTTACATTATTCCATACCATCTCTTTGCTTTTCTCATCATTTCCATTCTAACACAGAAACTACTTCTCTACCATCACTTGGGAGTTATCTGAAGTAACTTTTCCTGTGGTATATATAAGAGAAAGTAATTGGAGTAATGATGGTCATCAATATGAATTATAGAACATATTCACATAGATACATACAAATCCTGAATATTAGTAGTCTAAGCTAACTGAAGGCACAACAATGATTATACTACTATACAAATCTTGACTGATTTAAGTGCAGCTGATTTGCTGTGGCCGCTTGATTGCCTTGTCCAAGTTGTTAGAGACGGCTTTGGTTAAGTTAGGGTCTTCAAAACCAAGCTCTGCTCCAAATCTTTTGAACATTGGAACCAAGTTTCAAAAATTGTCAGTCCAAATTCACTCCACTTTTTTTAGATTAGTTTTCGTTTAAGTTCTTTTGACTTACTTTGGATCCAAAACCAGATTCTGGACGTCTTTGATGGCTGAGCTAGCTGCATATAACGATATCTTTCCAATCTGATATTCAAAACCGAAATCATTTTTAAGGATTTTGGAGCTGAAGGCACTAAGATTGTTAATGATGTTTTAAGGGATAGTGGAATTAACGTTTTGCTACCTCTAGAATCTGAAGCTTTGCCTCATGGTCGTTTGGTAAACACCGGATTTCTTCAGCCATTCTTGCTGACTCTCCAACGCTTTCAGGGCACAAGAAGTCAAGCGCCACCTGAACATTCGACTGAGAATTGTATTCGTACAGACAACATTTAGTATGGCAAGAAAAATGAAACTCAGTGAATTTTATGTTATGCATAGAAATAGATATACCTGAAGACTTTTGATTTGGAACGGACATCCAGCCGGAATGAAGATGGCCTCACCAAGATGTTGCTCAAACGACCATGGCTCAACTCCTGAAACGATATCACAAGTCATATTTAAGGCTTCTTTGCAATTAACATCTGGAAAAAGAACAAGGAACATAATGTTTGTTTGGCCTACCAAACTCATCTTTTAGTTGTCTCTTGTGGTGTTCATTTAAGAACAATCCATCATACACTGGGCGTGACACCTGAAAACCGCATAAACAAACTATGAAACTCAATCATTCAGACAATTTTCACATTTAATATATTGATTCAGCAGATAAAAAACTCACAAAATCAATCTTAAGGATATCTGGCTCCGGGAATGTTCTCTGAAAGTACTCCGCCAGCTTTGGGACGTCTTGACGTCGAAAGACATCCCACTGAGCTCCTCCTCCTGCACATGAAGACGTGCAAGAAGATTCCAAGTTGCGACTGTGGTCTGTTATATTCTCTGGGTTCACAGTCAACATCATTTCAGATACATTCTTCTCTGTGTTAGTTTTACTAAGTGACAGATCATATAACTCTTCGTCCCTTAATTTCTCCTCAGAGGTACGAAATGACTCATTTTCTGTCATCTTCTGGTCGAGTTCTTCAGGACTGGGTGTCTCTCTCACCTTTTCTAATGTTGTTCCTTCAGATGTGTGCACCAAGAGGTATACCTGATTAACAGTTCCAACGAATCAATCATTATATTTATTCACATTACTCATTCCACTAGGTTGACCCAACAAACCAAAATAAAGAAAATCAGGAGCGCACCAAGAGAGGTGTGAAAGTTCAGTTTACCCCATCAACCAACAATAAGACCAAATATGATCATATATAATGCAAGAGCCGAGTAATGTACCATGTCGCGCATGCTGTAGTGTATACTAGTCACTGAATCACTGGCACCAATTTCCTGATATGTCCCACAAGTCACATAAATCTTTGGACCTGCATCGTTTTGGAGCGAGTAATGAGGCAACTTGGCTGCAACGTTCAGAAGGCCTAAACGGGGGTGTATGTACTCGAGAAACGGAAATCTTCTGATAAACTCAGGTCTTTGGTAGAAAACGAACTCCTCAGAAGCACTTGGGCTCGGCCAGTCTTTTAACTTCCACAATAGCGGAAGACCTGTCTCTTGTTGTTTTCCATATCTATATGCTTTTGAGAACTCTTCAAGTTTTACATCAACCTGTGAAATAAGTTATGACACTAATGAACCTGTGACTCAACAATGTGAAGATATCAATAACAAAATTAATCACCTCTGAACCCTCCAAGCAATTTATAGCCTTCAAGAATGGATCATGTTCTCTCAATTTCTCGTCCGAGACCTCGTCTATTTCCCTCCACATAGTCTCGAGATCCCATCTAGAGCATGATGACTCATCAAGTACCCCTTTTACAATGACAAGCCGAGCCTCTGCCCATTGTTTCTCAAAATTAGCTACTCCATCAGATTTAGTCGTTTCAAGCCACGGGCTGTACACAAAGTTGTCACTGCTTTCTTCTCTCTCAGAAAACTTGCAGAATCTGGAATCACACAATTCAGAGTTCTGAAAATCTGACACCTTGCAGCCACTAACAATCTCCTCAGCATTTTTCACAAGTTTCGCAACCCAATTCATCTTGAAAATGCGAGCGAGATTCAAAGATGGGGAACCGCAGCCTCCATATTCCTTAGGAGGGCAGGGGATGCTCCCATCAGAGTTGGCTTTCCACTCCGGAAACTTGCATGAAAAGTTTAGTCTTAGTTTAGGAATCCCTGTTCTTTCTCCTATGATTTGGTTGGTCTCACTAATCTCAACTGACGACTCTGCCCGTAGATCTTGACAGCATCTTAGGCAAAGGTCATATCGGCAGTTCGAACAATGACGGTAGTAGTCAACAACCGGTATCCGACACACATTACTACGTGAAATGAAAACTTCAGTAAGAACACGTACAATAATACGAAGTGCATGGGCGGATGATATTGAGTCATATAAGAAGGCAATGTAAGACAAAAAAAGGTACCAGCACATCTGCTCATCTGCTTTCAATCTTGCCCTTACAAGATCAATCTCAGTTCCTAAAGCGTAGAATAAATTAGTGTTAATCACAAAAACTTGGTAGAAGTTATATATAGCTCATCAATCATCGTTGTGAATAAAAACCCTTCTCACCACGAAGCCTCTTCTCTAGTTCTACTTCTGTACATTGTTCGAGATGGATCTGCTTTATCACTGGAAGGACAGCCGATAATAAACGATAAAGATACTGCAACTTATCCAAAACAGGTATTTCCTGGATCCGTAACTGCAGTTTTTACAAAAAGCCATCTCATGGTCACAATTTGTAACCCATAAAATAGGTAGCAGCGGTTTGAATCTATGGATATACAAGATCATACCTTTATTGTATTATCCGAACGCAGGCAAGGTTTGCAATTACACAAACCACGACATGCAGGGCAAACCTTTTCGACTTCTTCAAGTGATATCTCCGAGTACCTTAAATACATGATGCATAATCAGTACCTGAACCAGTTCTAGCAGAGGTTTATAATATTCTGGTATGAACAGAACTAAGAGTTACACCTTTCTAATAGACAAGTATCGCAGAAAGCTCGTTGATTGCATTTAAGACAAGATATGATTCTTTCTCTGTCTTTCCTCTGACACTGATGGCAGATTTCCCCCACAGACTCTGCAGACACATCTGTGCTTGCTTGTGAGTATTCCTACAGCTCATAAAAAACAGTTAGTTTCACCCTCTCTACAAACTCTGTCAAACAAATGAGAAACTGCAAATTTACCATTGGACTCATGCTCTGGTGTGATCTATCGCGTGATGGATCCATTACAGCAACAGATGGTGGTGTCCTATAAGATCTAAAGCTTTCTTCATACATTCCAAGATCTCTAATAGACTCATCGTTCAAATCCACTGCACCACGTGGAGAGAAATTCCTCCTCATTGGTGTCTCGGGGGAGTACTGAATCAGGCTTTTATTATGTCTCTTCTCTCTAAAACTACTGTTCTTGGAAGCAGATGCATGACCATTATTATAGTGTTCAAAGCTGGAGACTGGTATCTCTATATCATCAATCTTCCCTTCCGAATATGTATCTGCTTCGCCCAATGATGATCTTCTTTTCTGTTTCTTCTGGTTCGCCCGAATAGCTGAATTTGCCGCCCTTTTCTTCGCCTGGATATAGTGCTTCTCACATACGGTCTTATCAGGCATGGACATTGCAGTGCATCTCCACTGTTTACCATCCGATCTCTTGCACCTTAAATCATCTGGAATCCCAAGATTACCCTCACCATTGACGTTGCCATTGCCATTCCCAGAGCCGGATCGAGTTTGCTCACTAGCACTCATTCTAATCACTGAATCAGAATTCTCATCAAAATCGACCTGCATTGTTTAGTAAGCCACAACACGTAAGATTTTCAAACCAAATTAGATTTTGAGCACTCCCCAAAAAATCCAACTTTAAGAAAACCCGTAAAATCTCCTAAATCAACGAACACATTCAATCAATCGAAACACTGAAAGAATTACGGATACACAGAACAAAAGAGAGTTTCGCAACGGAACCAAGAATAATCTGAAAACTCCAATAACATTCATGATCATTGAGAGCCTAAGAACTCTACAGATACATTCTTAAACACATCTGTATAACGGTATACGAATAGAATAAGGGTTCGTACGAATTCAAGAAGACCTAAAGAAAGCTCCCGAAATCGCTAATAGCTAAAAAATCGAACGCATAATTGAAATCTCGTTTGAAGATAGGAATTCGATAGCCTCGACATGAATATAAGTGTATATCGATGTGTATTAGGTACATTAATAATGAATCATGGTTACAGTAAAGAGAAGGAAACCCCAAACCTGAAATTAGGGTTTTGCTCGAGTGAAATTGCAGAAGTGGTAGATGGGAGAGAGAGACCAATCATGTTGAGGGACACTTGTATCTCCGATTTTCTCCTTTTTTTCTTTTTTCTTTTCTGTTTATTTTTTCCCTCTCTCTTAGGATTTTGTTCTCGCTACTGTTGTAACTGAGAACTAACTTAACTCTTAGTTCACTTGATTATTCAGGCAGAACATGGTTCACTTGATTTTCTTAGTTCTTTTTTTTTTTTTTTTCATTTCTTACAAATGTGGTGTTTATTCAAAGTGGATTTCATTGTACAATCATAAGATATTACAGATACTAAATATGGATCCAAACCAATAATATATGGGCCAAATGAATTCAAAATTTATATTTTGGATATTTGATCTTGTAGCTAAACTAACTTTAACCAAAATAATAATAATAATTACCAAATGAGAAAGAACTTATTTTTTACCATATTGAATTAGAACCATTTGAACCGTATTGCAATTATCCGGATAGCTCAACAACAAAAAAAGAATCTATTAGTCAGTTACAAAATTAATTGTTATGATCATATTCGCTGCATAATCCTTGGTAATCATATTTGTTTCATAATTATCAGTAATTTAATTATGTTTGTTTTCTAGTCATTATAAATTGTGGCATCGACTTTATTTCTTTTTTGTCAACATAAAGTCACATATAACTGATTTATTAGTCAAATTCCTACATAATAGATAATAAAAGGTATGATATATTGTCTGGTTTTAGTGGTTTTACCACATGTCATAGTCCTGAGCGTTCGGATACCCGTACCCGATCGGGTCGGATAATTCGGATCTCGGATATTTTGAGTTTAATAATCTAAAACCCCATCAGATATTTTAATAAAACGGGTCGGATTTGGTTTGATAATTTTCGAGTTCGAATCGGGTATATTAATTTATATTAAACCTGATTTAGACCCGAATATATATAAAATTCAGGTATGGTTCGCGTATACCCGAACCTTCCATATTTTTGAGATTTTGACCTGTGTTTTAACTTATAACCAAAGATCATTGGATCAATAACATATCACAAATTGTTTTATCATATAACCAAAATGATCAATATCTCATCAAAAGAAACGGACTTAAAATAGTCATCAAACTCGAGAATCAAATGAAATGTCGAGCAATTGTTTAATCATATAACCAAAATAAAGATCCTACCAAAAGAATAGAATAATCAAAAAGTCAACTATCACCAACTCTTCAAGGTCTTAAGTATCTGCAAAGTATACGAATATATTTTATTAGTTAGAATGTTAAGAAGACTTAACATATAATCAAAGAATAATCACAAAGCAACAATATATACATTTACCTGACAAATAACTGAAGCTGACTTGCATACGCATAATATTAGTCATCAATTTGAATTGGTTTATCAAATTCTGCAACAGCAAAACACATATATTAATCATAGAAAACAAGTAACATAGCATATGAATATTTCATAAAACATATCAACATTTCACCTCTTTCAAAATTGTCTGATTCTTCATACTCAGCAAAAATCTATGCATTTGTAAGCACTTGTGACTCACACTTAATATCTTGTTTTAACTATTGCTCAAGGCACGTTAAAACTTCCATCATATAATAAGTAAGGCAAGTCCTACTTGGTGAAATGATTCTGCCACTTGTGCTAAAAGCACTTTCAGAAGCAACAGATGACACTTGCATAGCAAATATATCTCGAGCCACCTCAGATAATATAAGATATTTTGACTTGTTCCTTTTTCACCACGAGAGTACATCAAACTCAAACCCAGAATCCTCTTTAGGTCTCTCGACACCCTCTTTTAGATATGCTTCTAACTCATCATGTGTTTCCCTTACTCCAATTTCATTCGACAACTCCTTATATCTAAGCTCAATATGTTTATATCCCAAATAATCGTCTACAAGATCGATCCTATTGGTAGAAGGTTCACGACTATTAGATTGAGAATTTGAGGACTGGGAGTGGGACTGAGAGGATTGGACCTTTGGCTCCCTACTATATCTACCACTATACTCAATGAACAAACTTCTCAAAACAACCAAAACTGAGTCATAAATATCCTTGGCTTCTGCGGAATCTTTCCTATATAATAACTCAAAACACATCTTAGCAAATTCCAATTTTTTTCTAGCATCGAGAACTGTCGCTACAATCAACATCTTGTTGATATTTTTCAGACCGTCCCAATACTTGTCAAATTTCTTATACATCTTAAAGGTTTTCTACCCAACTCAGAATCTACCTCGTTAGTAAGAATTATCAGAGTTGTAGCTATGGTGACAATCTCACCATAACATTTGTACGAATTTAAAGATGTAGAAGCTGAGACAACCAAAGTGGATCTATAGAAGATGCAGAGAAATTTGATCAATCTATTAATTTCATCCCAATCAGATCGTGTAGGAGGTCCAATCCTTTTTTCCCATTCTCAAACTCTGTAAAATAAGCATTATAAAGCATATCCTCAACTAACATTCTATCAAATGTTACCCGAAACTTTGAAGCCCTTGATAACATAAGATATGTGGAATTCCACCTAGTTATAACATCCAATGTTAAACTACCCCTTATCATCTTCCCAGCATCGACCTTTAACTCAAAAGTTGCCTTCCTATTTCCTGATGATCTAACATAAGTAATAGCATTACGGACTGCAGCAATACTATCAGATATTTCAACCAATCCATCTCTCACAATCAAGTTAATTATGTGTCCACTACATCTCATGTGTAAAAATTCACCATTTAGCACTAATGCATCATCTGAAACAAGTCGAAAACTACTTTCAAACTTCCTTAATGCAAAACCATTGGTTGTTGCATTGTCTACTGTTATGGAAAATATTTTTTTACTCCCCACTCAGCTAGACACTCTAGAAGGACATTCGTAATAGTCTGACCTTTGTGATAAGTTACATGTTTGAAGCCAATAATCAACTTCTTTAGAGTCCAACTTGTATCTATGTAGTGAGCTGTAACAACCATGTAAGAAGCACCTGTCCTGAAAAAAAACAGAGAAACTAATCAGTTGATTTGGCCAGAAAACAGAGATATTTATAAGTTTTAAAAATACCAAACAAAAAGAATCTTGACTGAAAAAATCGATTACCAGTTGGTTTAAACTTCCAAATGTCTGTTGTGAGAGAGACTTTTTGTTTATTTAAGGCAAATCACTTCTTAAAAACAACCATTCTATCTACATACATTTGACAAATATCTCTTTTTGCAGTCCTCCTTGAATGAGGTTGATAGAGATTCATCTTGATACACATAAATAAATATATTGTCAGTCTATATATAAACAATCAATAAGAAAGCTCAAATGAAAAGAAATTTACTTTACTGCAGAAATATTTCCATGTTGGATGCTCAATAAAAGACAATGGTAGCTCTGCTATGACAAGCATCTCATTTGATATTTTTCTAAAAACAGACTCTGGTACTTTAGCAATCTTCAGACCACCTTCTACGTTGATAAGTGGCTGAGTATTAGCTTGTGAATCTTGCCATGCTTTGTAACTATTGCAAACAGCTAAATGCTTTTGCATACTCGAGGTTCCTGACTTGGTGGGACATGCAAACTCCTTATGGCAGTATTGCAGATGCACTTGTCTCTGTTATCTTTAAGTCTTGTGAAGAATGCCCAAACTGATGACCTTGAAGTTAGTAATTTCTTGACTTTGTTTGGCTCAGAAGTTGATCCACTTCTCGTAGGAGGTTCTTTACATTTTTCCCGACTTGCTTCACTTTCACCACTCGGTAACTCAGTTTGATTATCCGTATTCAACCTTTCTCTAGGTGGAGAGGCTGAAGAATCCATCTGAAATCAGATTAAAAAAGTCAATCTTAAGCACTGAATCAATAATCAAAAATGGAATCCAAGGAAGCGCTAAACCAATCTTAAGTCAAAATTAAATCCATGTAACAAAGAGTTTTTCCAAAATCGATTAATAAACATATAAAACTACTTGAAATCAACTTAGAAAAAAAGTTAATTTAAAGAACCAACAAAATCTAATTCAAAGTAGAGTAAACCCTAAATATGAGAAGTGAGAAACATAAAAAGAATCCTAAGTGATGGAAGAGATATTAACAATTGAGAAAAAGAAAAAAAAACAGTAAATAAGAAGAGATTATACAACTTACCTGTGATTGATTCCTCGATGACACAGATAGAAGGGGAGAGTCGATGGCTTCTTCGTTTTGTGTTTCCAGTTTGTAAAAAGAGTTAGACATTAGGTTTATTTGATCGTGTAGAGTTAAGATTAGAGAAGTGAAGTTGAATCGACGTACATATGTAAAGTAAAACTAAATGAAACCGGTCTAATTCTAAATTTAGTTTGGTATTTTGGATTATTTTTGGGTTTTGGATTTTACCCGAACCCAACCCGAAACCCAAACTACTCAATACTTACAACCCATTCGGGTATTTCTATATACCTGAAGCCGAATCGAACCAACTTTTTTGGGTCGGGTATGGGTTCAGGTTCGAGTTTTGGGAAATATGCCCAAGGCTAGCCAGGAGGCCAAAATCACTTCACGACATTAACTACTTTCCTTACCTATATTTTCGAATAAGAAACTATTATATATGAAATATAACAAAATTATGTTTTTGGGAATGGTAACATACCAGGTCTGGTGATTATGCTGTGAGCTTGAGATATTGGTTAGCTCTAAAGATTGAGAAAATAGAGAACTTTTTCAAGAAGCTGAAGCTCTTCCATCTGGTCAATGTCCTAAAAGAACAAGTGTGGTCTCTCACTTCTCCTCCTAATATCAAGAACTTTTTGTGGAAAACTGTGAGCTCGACATTTCTAGTGGCAAAAAAAATTTACATGAGTGTAAAAATGTGGATCCTTTCTGTTGATTGTGTGGAGCTGAATTAGAGTATTCTAATCATGTACTCTTTATATGTGATGCTGCCAGATAACTCTGGGCAATGTCGTGCATTCTGAACCCTTTAGGAGGCCTTGATCAGGGATCAATGTTCTCAAATATGCATTACTTGTTTCAGAGTGTGAAATCGATTCATATTCCATTAACTTTCAGAAGAGCTATTCCTTGACACTATGGACCTTATGGAAGAATATGAATTCTTTTTGTATAAAGGAATAAGTTACTCATACTTAGATACTGTGAAAAAATGGTAAAGATGCATATAGCTATTTTAAAGCCCAAGAAATACATGCTAGTCTTGATATGAAAATGGAAGAGTCTCCAACCCTCTGTGTAGGAAAATTTGGCTTCCTCCAGAACAACTATGGCTCAAATGTAATGTAGCCTACTCGTGAAATAAGAACTTATGACTAGGAGGAGCGTTGTAGGTCCTTAGAGATCACAAATGTGTGGTTTTATCGCATAGTAGGAAAACATTTCCTAACATCACTAACTACAATCAGATAAAATTCCTAAATTTAATGTGGGCAGTTAAAAGCTTGATTTCTCTGAAATTAAATAATTACACTTTGGCTCTAGAAAACTGTGATTTGGCAGCAACAAATCTTTGGCCTGCTCTGGCTCGGAATGAAAGTGAAGTAATACATGCTCTTAAGGTTATCCTTGCTTGGTATTTATGCGTTGAACCTAAATTTACCAACAGATGTGCATCACTCATTGCGCAAAGCGTAACCAGAGAGAATAGAAGACAATTATATGTTGCTTACCAAAATACATGAAAAATACTCAGATATCTGAGCCCGGACCTGTACCCGAATACCCGAAAATGATTCAATTTTTTCTCATAAATTATTCAAAATACTTTTAAAATAACCTAAACATACTCAAAAACCCAAAAAAATATAATGATCCCCACCCAATCGGTTCCGGTAGGAACAAGACCCAACCTCATACTATAGGTATTTCTATAATAAGATAAAATTGTTGGACCGAAGCCGAACCCCATTCTATTTTTTGGATCATTTTCGGCTCTTTTCTTCGGATTTGGATATTATGTCCAAGACTACATACTACAATATAGATTTATACTTTCGTACAAGAGCAATGACTTTTGAATTTTGTATTCTGATCATCGGAGATTGGGGGTATTGGCTCAACTGTACTTACCTATCGTGTCATGTTGGGTTTATAAGAAAAATGTGCATGAAGGAGAATAAATTACGTTGCAAAGAATATGAATGGTGTGGCAGGACCAAGCGAGGTGAGGCTATTGTTAAATCAAAAGATGATTCTATCGAGAAAACGAGGGAACGAATTGCATTTGAGATAAGCAGAAATAGACGTTTGGATTATTCCACGCGCATTGCTCTTGACTCTTGACTTTTGAAGAAGATACCAAGAATGATGCTAGTGCACATTATTCTACTTTTCAAATGATTCCTTCTAATTTCTCTTTGTTTGTTCCACTTGATAACGAAGGGGATAAAACCCATGTATACATCAGCAACTTAATCTAATCCCAAAAGTCAAATTAATCCTCTAAAATTATAAAAGAGTACGACATTTTGTTTTAACTTAACTTGTTCAGTATTAAAAAAATTCCATCTGGTGGCAGAAAATTTACAAAAGAAACATCTTTGGACAAATTCTAACATTATCGACTATCAAATCAGTTTTTGAAATTTAAAACTCTACATTTTAGGTTTTAAGAATTAGTGAAAAAAATATTAGAGACAAAGAAAAAATACTGAAAAGACTCTAAGAAAACTGAAGTTTCCAATATATTCCTATCAAAAAAAAAGTTTTCAATATATGGGGATATAAGGCTAGTCATGGTGCTCGTACCATTTCTACTATTTCAGAGCAATCCTTTAGTTTTTTTTTTTCTTTGATAAAACAAGCAATCCCAGGTTGAAGTCATCAGTTTTTCGGTCATATCAGGAAGATTTTTTCAGGTTGAATTCTCTTTGCCAATCTATTTCCTTTCATGTAATCTTGATGTCACTTAACCACAAAGTTGATGCTCTAGTTCGCTCTGCTCGTGAGTCGGTAAATGGTTGTGATTTTGTATCCTCTATTCCTACGCCGTTGAGTGTAAACTTTTGAGTAATATATTTTCTTAGTTGAAAAAAAAACGAGCAATCCCTTAATTTTGAGAAGATTCTTTTTTCGCCATGGTTACCTCCAAAATGTGAAGGTAAAGAACAACTTTAAATTCTAAATAGAGAAAACACAAAGTTTCTAATTTTTTGCGCTTCCATGCAATCTTTCGCATATCGTTTATAAAACAGAATGAACATAAATCGAATAAATACTCTTAATTTTTCATGAATCGTTTACAAATCATATATATTTTGTAAAAACGAAGGAAATAAGTTGAAATTTTTTTTTCTTCAACAACTTAATTTATAGCCTAAAACTCACTTTATTTTTTTTTTCAATATAGTAAAAATAAATCAAAACTCTAATATCAAATTATTAACTAAATCATTCTAACATCCAGACCTATAAAAATTCGGCTGAGATTTGACATTTTTAAAATATCATAACAATGTTTTGTAACACATGGCTTCTTCAAAACGAATATATTCGCAATTAGCATCTTTGACACTTCAAACGTTACAATTTGCCATTATCGTTTTGTATCGTTCTATAGTCATTTTTTTTTTTTGGTCTGTTTTGCAAACTAGTTAACAAGATACTTTTTAAACTTCGAAGATAATGAAAAATAGAAAAATAAAGGAACTAATAATAGAAAAAAAACCGCGTCCTTTATATAAAAATATCGTGCGTGTCCGTTCCGTGTGTAAAATAAAGCAACCGACTTTAACTACAATAAATTCATATAAATAAATCCTTAGCCTTTCACTTTCTTTACATCATCATCAAAATCTAATCTTTGCGTATAATTTCCGATTCTACAAGAAGTTTTTCATTCATTCATCACCATCTGAGCAACCATGGAGTGTAGGTCGTTGGATCTAACAATCATATCCGCAGAGGATCTTAAAGATATTCAATTGATCGGTAAACAAGACTTATACGCCGTCGTTACGATCAACGGCGACGTGAGGACGAAGCAGAAGACAAAAGTTGACAAAGATTGTGGAACAAAACCTAAATGGAATCATCAGATGAAGCTTACTGTTGATGACGCGGCGGCGCGTGAAAATCGTCTTACACTGGTTTTCCAGATCGTGGCAGATCGTCCAATCGCCGGTGATAAACCTATCGGAGAGGTTAGTGTTCCGTTGAAGGAGCTTTTGGATCAGAACAAGTCTGATGAGGATAAAACGGTTACTTATGCTGTGAGGTTACCTAATGGAAAAGCTAAAGGATCTCTCAAATTCTCGTTTAAGTTTGGAGAGAAGTATACTCTTGGATCATCAAGTGCTCCGGTTCCATTGGCCGTGGATCACAAAACTATGGATCAGCCCGCTATGGCTTACCCGCCCGGTCATGGAGCTCCATCTGGATACCCACCTCAAGCGGGTCATGATGATAAACACGGTGGTGCTTATGGATACCCACAGCCCGGTGGGTATCCACCACCGGGTGCGGTTGGATATCCACCAGCTGGACCGGGTGGTTATCCGCCACCAGGTGCATACCCTCAACAAGGAGGTTATCCGGGTTACCCACCTCCGCATCAGGGTGGATATCCAGGTTATCCACCACCGGGGCAATACGGATATCCACCACAAGGTCAATATGGTTATCCACCACAGCAGCAAGCTCATGGTAAACCAAAGAAGAATAAGGCCGGAATGGGAATGGGAATGGGACTTGGGCTTGGAGCTGGGCTATTAGGTGGGTTGTTGGTGGGTGAAGCTGTTTCTGATATTGCAGATATGGGTGATGATATGGGTGACATGGGTGGAGATTTCGATTTCTGATTGTTTATCTTGTCAACTTTCTACTTCTTAGGTTAACTTAATCGTCTTATTTTTCTTTTTGGTTGTTTTATGAATCATCATGTGAATAACGTGAGCTATCAAGTTTTATCAATGTCCTTATGTATTTATTTTCTTCTTTCTTCCTCAAGAATGTATTGAACTACAGTATATAATATTCCCAATCATTGGCTGTTGAATACAATGCAATGAAACTTGGGAAAGATCGTCTTCAGTCTCAATTTTAACAACCTTATATGCAAGAAATTGATATCTCTCTGTACGTCAAGATCATCGAATCTGTATGTAATACACACCCAAAAAGAAGAAAAAAGGCCAAGATTATATGAGGACTAGAAACCAGGATACTTATTTTCTCCCAATCAGACACTTTGGGTCGAAGATGGTCAGGTCCGGGCTCTTGGCCTGTTGAGTTTTAGCTGCCACGCCTATGACATGTTCGGCCCAATAGTAGTATGCATGATAAATGCTTTTAGATTATAAGTTACTTCCAAAAAATCTGATTTTAGAGCTAAAACAGTTTGAACTTATTTTATTTTGTTATCTTTAATACAAAAAACAATGTTGTAATCACGTTTTGAACTAGTGCACAATGCTGTTACTTGCGTTTATGTTGAAGGATGAGATTAAAATTAAGATTTCTATGTTGCCAAAAACAGTAAACAAATATTTGCACACTAATTAATGAGATAACAATGTTGTTATCAGCTTGAAATATTAAATAACTATATGTACACTGTTTAATAAACCAACAATTTTTCCCAAAAGAAATATTTATGAAATTTTTAAAATTAAATAAAGATATATTCGTTTCTTATTAGTGAAGTTAATGTAACGCCAAAACGAATGCATATGCGGTGAGGTGTAAAGTTTGGAAGAACATGACTATTTGCATAACCACTCCATTTCTTTAAGATGCATACAGAATTAGATATAGTGAGATACACAAGAACCTTGCCATTTTTCTAACAACTCTTGTTGTTGTGTATTTATTGGAATTAATTTACAATAAGAATACGATAAACAACAAAACATACAAACCAACCTTATAGTGGCTCTTAAGTTTTTTGCCTTCTAATATTCACTTTCAAAACTATATAGTTGACCAAACTATTATCACATTTTTTTATAAAATGTTTTAGAAATGAAAAATATATATTTAATTTATGAATATATTATTCAATTTCTAAAAAGATTTATCCAATAAAATGTTATATGCCACGTATGTATAGTATAATGTATGTCATCGTACTATTGTCTACGTTTATTATTTTATAGATAATGTAAAACTCGAAACTGTTAAGACTTCATTAAGATATAGAACAGAGTGTAATAATGTAACAAGGAGATGGAAGAAAAAATGGAAGTTTGGTCGGAAGGAGAAAACCAATCTTCTCGATGCAAAGCCACTAGTTCAGACAATAGTGAAGAGGACTGTGTCGAGATCACACTCGAACTGCGAGACGAAAGTATCAGCACAATGAAGACGAAGGCGACTCTTCGGTCAGTTCTTTCGGGGAGACTTAAAACGATGGTTAAGTCGATGTCGTTTGCTTCGCGTAAGCTCGATCGGAGTAAGTCTTCTGGTGCTATATTTGCTCTTAGAGGTTTAAGGTTCATTGCCAAAAACGACGCCGTTGGTAGAGGTTGGGATGAAGTTGCAAAAAGATTCGATGAGTTAGCCACTGAAGGCAAGCTTCCAAAGTCTAAATTTGGACATTGCATAGGTAAAAAAAAACTATATCATTTCTCACATTTTTTATACCTTAGATTTGCACTGTCATTTAACTTTTACAAAATTTACGAAAAGAGTAAATATGACTCTGAAAAAAGAGATCAAAATCGACTTTATAAAGTATCTGAATTGTCAATAGGAATGGCTGAATCGAGCGAATTTGTGAATGAGCTATACGAGGCGTTGGTCCGAAGAAGAGGGACTACTTCATCGTCAATCACGAAAACTGAATTATCAGAATTTTGGGAACAGATCACAGGCAATAGTTTTGACAATAGACTGCAAATCTTTTTTGATATGTAAGTATGTAAAGTAATTTTTTAATATGTAACGCATTTAATTATTATCCTTTGGCAAAGGTTTCATTGATCATGATTATTATTTTTATTTTTGATAAAAATTTCTGATCATGATTTGTTACATAATATAATAAGAGAATTACTTATTTCTTTGTGATTTTGTGTATAAGGGTGGACAAAAATTTGGACGGACGTATAACCGGAGATGAGGTTAAGGAGGTGAATAATACATGATTAGTGATGCCTTCTTAAATCGATGATTATATATTTATTTCTTTAAAAAAAAAAGAGCTCAAATAGAATTGTTGTTTTGGCTTAATTGTAGATCATTGCATTAAGTGCTTCGGCGAATAAACTATCAAAGATTAAGGAAAATGTAGATGAATATGTTGCCTTGATCATGGAAGAACTTGATCCCGACAACCTCGGATATATTGAGGTTCGTTGTCGTCTACTATATGATCATTACACATGTTTAAAATCATTTTTTAATAAGTTAAATCTTTAAAATTCATTAAGCGTTTTATGCATTAGTTCATTACAATGTATTTAGAAAATGTGACTAAACTATGATTGTTAGCAGATACACAACTTGGAAACATTGCTTCTCGAAGTTCCTAGTCAATCCAACGACAACAGTCAATCCTCGGCGAACAAACGAGCACTCAGCAAGATGTTAAGCCAGAAGCTCATACCAACGAAAGATCGGAATCCGGTGAAAAGATATGCTAGGAGTATATCATACTTTTTGTTGGAAAATTGGAAAAGGATTTGGGTGTTAACCTTGTGGATATCCATTTGCATTGCTCTCTTCACTTGGAAGTTTCTTCAGTATAGACGCAGAACGGTGTTTGAAGTGTTAGGCTACTGCGTTTCCGTGGCCAAAGGTAGTGCAGAGACCTTGAAATTCAATATGGCTCTCATTCTCTTGCCGGTTTGTAGGAATACAATCACTTGGCTAAGGACCAACTCTAAGCTGGTTGGATCCGTTGTTCCATTTGATGACAACATCAATTTCCACAAGGTAATTTACCTATAATGAATACGTAGGGGTGTATTGAACCATGGGTTCTGAATTATTTTTTTTTATGAAGTTTTAAATGATTTTAAAGGAGTTTAAAGATACTTTATGTGACTTGTTAAAAAAAATTCTCCAAAACTCCAATGAAATTATTTATTTAAAAATGATTGGATCGTTAAGCGTGATCCACAAGTGAAATCAGTTCTAGATGAAATCAATTCACTGGACCACCACAACCTAAATTTTAAATCTTATCATGCATAATTACACGACAACCTCAAATAAAAACTCTAGTGAAATCAGTTCTAGATGAACATTAACTCATTTTCCCATTGAATACTAGTATTTATCTATATATTTATAATGTACACTAAACAAGATGAAGTATTTGGGTCTAAGTGGTTAAATATTTACTTTTGTAGTATTTTTCACAAAAGTTTTACTTGAATCAAGTGGTTGAGTGTCACCTAGAGATTTGGGGTATTGGCTATGAATTTGGTCTTGTCTATCTAACCATTAAATGATTTTTTTTTTTTAACAATTTGGTTAAGATTGATATTATTTGAGTTCATGCAGGTTATTGCGTGTGGGATCGCGGTTGGGGTAATCTTACACGCCATGTCTCACCTAGCATGCGATTTCCCACGTTTGCTTCATGCAAAAACTGTAGCTTATGAGCCAATGAAACGGTTTTTCGGAGAAGAGAGGCCGGACAATTACGGATGGTTCATGAGAGGAATAGATGGATGGACGGGAGTCATAATGGTGGTTCTAATGTTTGTGGCCTACGTCTTGGCTCAGTCGTGGTTCAGACGGAACAGAGCCAACTTACCTAAATCATTGAAACGGTTAATCGGTTTCAACGCGTTTTGGTACTCACACCATTTGTTTGTCATCGTTTATGTGCTTCTAATAGTACATGGCTATTTCATTTATCTCTCCAAGGAATGGTACCATAAGACGGTACGTTTATAAATTCATGAAATTTTTTAGTTGACCAATGTTAAATAATAATTTAAGTGTTTATTAAGTAACACTGGTTTGTTCGGTTTGGCTTGGGTCAGAATTATTTGTTTTCCATATTCTATCGGTTTTAGAAATGTGGTAACCATATAAGTGCCAAAATATTGGAACCGAACGGTTTTTCAAGGAACCAAAACCAAATTGAGAACCTGTTTTTCGTACGGTTCAGTTTTCCGATTCTGGTTTTTCATGCCAAAAGATATTGCTAAGCATCAATCGTTTGTTGTTAACTGACAGACATGGATGTATCTGGCTGTTCCTGTACTATTATATGCATGTGAACGATTGATTCGTGCATTTAGACCAGGTTCTAAGGCTGTAAGAGTTTTGAAGGTATTTCTTTATCAAAGACGAATATTACATTTATATTTTATATTTTACAAGACTATAGATACATATATTGAAAATGCAAATTAATTCAAAACTAGTATTCAGGTTGCAGTATATCCAGGAAATGTACTTTCACTTTACATGTCGAAGCCTAAAGGGTTCAAGTATAGAAGTGGACAGTACATATATGTTAACTGTTCTGAAGTCTCACCATTTCAATGGTAATTAATGATTACTCAACTTAATCATAAGATTTAAACTTCATTAATATATAATTAATCTAACCTCTGTTTTATATAATATGTATAGGCATCCGTTTTCAGTTACTTCGGCTTCAGGGGACGATTACCTCAGTATACATATTCGAACACTCGGTGACTGGACATCGCAACTCAAATCCTTATTTTCCAAGGTTATAAGAGTTACAAGTATTCATGATTAACATTATGAATAATCCTTATTTTAATAACACAAAAAAAAAAAAAAAAAAAAA
>OVAX01000059.1:0-62437 GCA_900406405.1 Lepidium africanum | reverse complement strand
TTTTTTAAAAAAAAAAAAAAAAAAAAAAAAAAAAACACAGGTCTGTCGACCTCTGTCAAGAAGTCAAAGTGGGCTCTTCGTAGCCAATGATACAACTCGGTAATTAATTTAGTACATGTGTTTATTATTTTAGTAACAAAAAGAGAGCAAAAATTGATGAAAAATGTAGAATTATTTGCTAATGAATTTACATTCACAGGTTTCCGAGGCTATTAATCGATGGACCATATGGTGCACCAGCACAAGATTACCGGAACTACGATGTATTGCTTCTGGTAGGTCTAGGAATCGGAGCAACACCATTAATCAGCATAATAAGGGACGTCCTTAACAACATCAAAAACCAGAAATCTATAGAACAAGGCACTAACCAGTACAGTGTCTCTACAAAAAGCTATGTTGCTACAAAACGAGCTTATTTCTATTGGGTAACAAGAGAGCAAGGATCATTGGAATGGTTCAGTCAGGTGATGAATGAAGTAGCTGAGTATGATAGTGAAGGGATGATCGAATTACATAATTACTGTACCAGTGTCTATGAAGAAGGAGATGCGAGATCAGCATTGATTACTATGTTGCAGTCATTGCATCATGCTAAGAGTGGCATTGATATTGTATCTGGTACTCGAGTCAGGACCCATTTTGCTCGACCTGATTGGCGTAGTGTCTTCAAGCATGTTGCTGTGAACCATGTCAATCAACGAGTTGGTATGTATGATGATTCCATATATAACAGCAGTAGAATTGCTTATACTGATAGTGATTTTACTTTGTTTCTGTGTTGTTTTGTAGGAGTTTTCTACTGTGGTAATGCTTGCCTTATAGGAGAGTTAAAGAGATTGGCTCAAGATTTCTCTAGGAAAACTACGACCAAGTTTGAGTTCCACAAGGAGAATTTTTAGTTTCAATTTTGTTAATCATTAAACTTTTCCAACTGCTCTTCATTAGCAACACTATGGCTAGCTGCAAAAAGTTCTTGTATCTGTTTAATGATACTACCATCAAATATTGTACTAGGAATTGCACGAAATAGGAGACGAGAACCTCTAACGATAACGTCCGTAGTCATGGAAGCTTTGATTTTCCGCCATCTCCTAATTAGCCTGAGTTGATGACTTTGATGAGTTAAGAGTAAGCTCATCAGAAATTGCAGAGCTTGGCTTTTGGGCGGAGGAACAACTTTGTTTTATAAAACTGTTTTATTTAATTAAAATTAGTTCTAACAACAAAATCCGATGTCGTCCAGCGGTTAGGATATCTGGCTTTCACCCAGGAGACCCGGGTTCGATTCCCGGCATCGGAGCTTTTTGTTGTTTTTTTTTCGTATATTTCTACTGGTTGGGCCTTGGGGGTAATTTCTCATAATTTTGGCAATTTGAACTTTTCATTCACAAGCTATGTCGGACTATACTTGGCCCACCGTGCTTGGCCCATTTGGGTTATCTTAAATAAAATATAGGCGACGGAAAAAAAAGAGGGTCATAGTCGTCATTCGTCAAACTTCGATTGATGCAATAACTTGACTTCGTGACTGAGGACCACGAATCGATCATGTTTTCACTGAATATTGGTCTAGCAACGTTACGCTGAAGGCACTATTTTATTTAAGATTTAAGGGAAATAAAATGAAGTACGAAACTGTTCAACATTAAAATCGAATGGAGAAAAGAAGAGAGTTGGAGATTGTATTTACTTTTGGCTAACGAACAAACACATTACAGTTATATCATAAAGTTTCAAGATCCTTTTTGTATGCTTTTCCTAATCGCATGATTCACATTGACCAAGTGATTTGAATACAAGCAGTCGTGGCCAAACTGAATTTGATCAGTGTATGTGTCCTTCTCCATAACACCTGCAAATGAGGAGTGTTCAAGCAAAATGGATCATAGTTAATGACGATAATGTCGTTCAATTAACATTAACAAATTACCCACCAAGGAATATTCAATGCTTAGTGTAGTGATGGAGAGTTAAGCGTGTCACTTACAGTAAATTGAGGCAAGACTACTTAAATCTAGACTGGTTCCGCACTTCTAATTCCTGCATTCTTGTCGAATTCCTCTGAAGGAACCACATCCGCAATAATCTTTTCTTGACCGCGCCAAAGAATCTGGTAAAACCAACAGAGACCAAAATAAGATTACCATCATCAATAACAAACGAAGCAGTCTCCAAAACTAAGGTCTCAAATCCGACGGAATATGTGTCAGCCAACTTTCCATGAAACACTAACCAGGAAGACTTTGAAAAACATAATCATCATTAAGCACAGGCAAACATCAGAAAACAGCAGACTGAAAGAGAAGCTTGACTGGGGAGAATACTTTGCTTAATGTTATTAAATAACCTCAATTCCTTACTAAGTGCATATGAAAATCAACATAGAAATTTACAGTTCCCGAAGTTACCCTGTCAATGACTCCAAATTCTTTAGCTTTTGGGGCATCCATGTAATATGGTCTTCTCATCACGTTAGCTACAGTCTCCACAGACTAAATGACATAAACGTGTTTAATCAGCCACAGATATCTACACTCAAAGTTATGAAGCGAAGGAAAATGTTCCTCACTCACATTCCCTGTGTGCTTTGATAGTAGTTCCACGAGTATATCCCTGTTTGTTATAACCTGCCATTGCAAAGCAGGAATGTAGGATAATCAAACTCAGTTTTTTTAGCTCAAGGTTTATATTCTGAGCCACATATTTAAGTGAGAAATTCTTGTCCAAATTATCAGAGATTATTATGAACATGAACATAGGGATGCATTTATAACCAAAAACAGAAGAGAAAATCGCAGTCAAAGTTGGATTCCCATATAAGAGTGTGCAGAGGGAATTTTGAACCTCTTTAGCACGAATCAGGACATCACTGGCAGGCATCAACCCAGACGAAGGCACACGTGGTTGCTGAATCATTGCTGCAATATATTAAATCAGACATTTGATAGGCTAATAATCAACAGAGTTGACTGAAATGAAGTTAAGAGTTTACCTTTGGCATGTGGCATCATAAATCGTTTACCCTTTGTGCCCGCTGAAAGTAACAGACATGCCTGACCAATGGCTGCTCCCACACAGACTGTATGTACCTACACAAATAAAAAGCAACCTGTTCATACAAAAAACACTTGGGAGACGAAGTGTTATCTCGATAATTACTTGAGTTGCCTGAGTAGTTTCGTCACCATAAGTAATCACTTATATGTTTGCATTTCACGAGCAGATTACTCAATTATAAAACATTACCTCATTCTTAAGTTGCATCAAAGAATCATAGATCGCAAAACCTTCTGATTCCATGCCAACCTGTTTAGACATTGTTCACCTATCAGAAAGAACAAAAAAAGGGTCTAAATGATTCCAAAGTCTTCAAAACTCACTGTCTCGCCATCGTCACGAGTGGTCCCTGTGGAATTGATGTAAATGTAGATGGGTTCCTTGGGATCCAGCCACTGGAGATACATAAGCTCTGCGACAACCAGCTCTGTCACTGCCGGCACCAGCTGGAAACAAAGTCAGTCAGCACAAAACTATCAGTCTACACAGTCTCCACCAAATCCATAAGAATGCGCAGAACTGCAGAACTTACAGGCATTCCAATGTAAACAATTCTGCCGTCAAGAAGCATAGAGGGTAAGTCTGGTGGGGGAGTTCTCGGTCTGTGCTCGTTATACGCCACTGATCTTTCAACCTAATTTCAACCAATAAGGGGTTTGAACAGTGAAACAAATGATGCGGATACTAACATAGTAATTAAACCACAGTATATCTTCGTGAATCAGGAATATCTCAGAGTAACACTTCCAAATTCAAGAACATAACGAAATTAAGGCGGCCTGTGTGCAGGAACTAAAGGTAGTATACTTGACGAGATAACTACACGCTAAACGCCTAGAATCCATCATATTGGGATCGGATTTGGACGAGAATAATTCACCTGAGCAGGAGAAGACATGAGCTGAGGAGAGTCAAAAATGTCAAGATACGGCGGCACATCAGAGTTTACAGGCCGATTGAGAAGTATTTCCGGGGAATTCGCGGCAACGGAAGCGAGCCTCGAGAGAAACGAATCATTAGGATTTATCGGAGGCATAGGGATTTTAGCAGAGGCTTTGGCGCGAAAAGCATAGCGAAAGGTCTTCAAGTTCCTCTTCCCCGATGTATTCAAAGACAAAGAAGGATGTGAAGGAAAAGAAGAAGAGCGTAAAACCAGAGAATTCATGGATGCTTGTAAACAAGACGCCATACTCAAAGAGCTCTTGGAGACGAAAGCTCTCGAAAATAGACTGGCTAGAGAAATGAAGCCAGAAGATTTAGCGATGGCTTTGAGAAGAAAGAGAGAATAAGTGTGTCGGGTCGGTTTTCGGGTTGACCCGTGGGCTTATGGTGGCCCAATTTTATACCCAGCCTCATTGGCTACTCGAGTTTTGGATACAATTGAAATAGAACCCAAATCAGTAAGGACTTTTGTTTTTCTGACAAACGCAATTGGAACATCTCGTTATAAATAGATAGTCACATATAGTTTTTTTATTGTAAAGACCTGTAACAGAAGGTACTTAATATTGAAGCCGATACAATGTTTCAGCTTTAAAGACACAATAACATACCAATTTCATGTCACAAGTAAAACTAAAAACACATAGATTGTTGCCTAATCGAGAAGACGGTCGAGACAATCCAACTCTGAATCAGATTTCAATACACGTGGACCTTGAGAAGCATGTGTCCATTTAGATACAGGGTCCTCTATTTCCAGTCACAAGGTTGCTTTTTTCAATCAGATCTCACCTGTAAAACAAAATTTGAGAAGAAAGACGTCATGATGACAAAATTTGAGAAGGTAGAGTATTGCACTGGAATAACAGGAAAGCTAATAAGATTACACCAGATATTGAGAATCCAAGTAGTTTTAGCTTTTAGACTTACAGGTGAGACTGGAGAATTTGATCTCGATCTTGATCGGGACCTGCACCAAAACATAAGAAAACCCTGTAAATGTGCATCATATAGCAAATTACTAACCATCTCTCTTCTGATCTCGGGGACATAGATGCTGGCCTAGAAAAATAACTCAACACAGAATCAGGCTGTCAAATAAAAAAAATTATATAAGGGGAGATCAGAAGAATCATAGTCCCAAACGTTGCCATCAGACCCTACAGCTGGCACGCGCTGAGTACCAGACCAGACTGAAAAACAGAAGTTCAAGTTCATTGCTAATCCAGCTTGGTAAATCCAGGCCAAGAATCCATTTAGATGACCCATCAAGTCCCTAAGATCCAATCCCCAGCTCGCACCAGTGAGCCAGATCTAGAAAACAAACAAGGCAATACAATTGTAATCGTTGTATACGACCAAGGACAGACCCCAGAAATCCAAATTCATTTCTTTTCCCTTCCTAATATCAAGTGACTTCAGCAAGAAATATATGTTCGAGCTGCGTGTTCTCTTAGTTATAAAAGAGAAGTAGGTAATGTAAAAGTCAGCATTCGATTTATTGTCCCTGTAAAATGTTGCGATGTAAAGCTTATCTGAAGGGAAAAATCCAGAAGAGAACGACATGAAGATAAAGGACACAAGAGATCATTGCAGAAGACATGACTTTGTTTTGGCTGGTGAGAAAAACTTAGTATGTAATTTCGCCAAAAAGTACTAGAGCACCTCTGTCAAGAACTTAAGGACAACTAAAATATTGAGTTGTAAGAAAATGAATAAGAATTCTGGAGATCCCGATCATGCAGCCACGTCCACTCATACTGGAGTTTGTGTGACATAGAAAACTTTAATATAGGACGATAACCACATCAAGGATAACAATCAAGCGGTAAACTAGTCCCTCTAAATATAGCTAGGCATGGAGAATAAGTTTAAGAAGTCAATCCTATGCAAAAGGAACAAAGGGTCCTTAGTGGCATACAATTAAATGCAAGATATAGAAATCGTGACTTAAGAAGTACAAACATATATAAATACTGATATATATCTAACACCCATACCTCGAGATAGAGCTATATGGTGAACGAGATGGAGTAAGGGACCGCGAACGCGGGGAAACGGATCTAGCAGGCGAGACACTGCATCGCATTTTAAGTTCAGTCAATTATCAACAATATGTTTCAGCAGCAATGATCCTATTCAGATTTGTGATGCAAATCAAGATAAAACAGACCTCCTGCTCCTGCTACTATAGCTATAGCTTCGATCACGGCTCCGACTCCTGCTTCTATAACTCCTGGAATAATAAGGGCTACGACTCACACTCCTCGACTCATATTCTCGCACCTAAACAGTAAGATTATAAATTACCGCATACCCACCCAATGATGACAAAAATCAGAGAAAGCAATGCAGCATACCCGTATGTAAGCTCTAGAGAAAGCATTTCGAAACTCCGAGTCATCAAGCTTCCTTATCTGTTAGAACAAAAATTGTAGGAAACATCAGATATCCAACACTAGCCTCGAAAAGGACAAAATATAGCCTGGAAACAAAAAATTTAATGCCATTAACATACCGCATACTTCATATCATCGTAGTTGCTGTAGTCCACAACCCCAGACATGCCTACAAAGAAAAGTTAGATATTAGTCTTGCAGCTTGAATACCTAACATAAACAACTGAATCATGAATCATATTTATTCTCTTTCACAAAAACAACTTAGTAATACATCTATGAGAAGCTTATATGACAAAGAATGTTGACTCACCTCCACGGTCACGGAAAACTTCTGAAAAGCATACATCTCCAGCTTTACGCATGTGATCCTAATGCCACCGTAAATACAACTCAACATCAGTTCAGAGAAAATTGATCCAAAACATGATTTGCAGAACCAACATCCCAAAGTAAAGATTATATAGTATCCCTTACCTTGAGATCCTGCCACGAAGCAGAAGGTGGTAATCCCGTCACAAGCACTGTAATTTCACAACAAAAATTGTAGTAATATAACTATTCCTTTTCTTTTTCTTTTTTGTCAAACAGTTATATAACTATTCAAATGCATTTTTTTATAAACGGAAAATTACACAATCGAGAGACTATACAAACCACGATAATCGGAGCGTCTTGAAGGTGCACGGCTCCCACTGTAGCTGCTACTGTACCTATCCACTGATGTTGAACCTCTACGACCACCATGTGCAATCTCAACCTAAACATATCCCCACAAAGATATCATCTTTATAAGAAAATAGAGAATAGAAGCTTAGATTATTTAAATATCCCACAATGCGTTTACTAACCCGGAGTCTACACCCGTCAAAGTCATATCCATCACGTCCATAAATTGCATCGTCTGCATCACGAGGATCTTCGAACTGCATCAATAACAGACTCTCTTCGTCATTAAACTATACTATTAGAAAATAGATAACATCCAATATGGCCCTTAATCATCGAGGATCATAAGTACCTCGACAAAGGCATAACCAGGAGGTCTCGGTGGAATCTTCAAATCGATGTCAACAATGGGTCCGTACTGCAACGAAGATAAATCAGCGTCGATCAATAGATACAAGACCAGAGCAGGATTTGGAAAATTCGAATTGCAAATTTGTGAATAAGACAGGAACAGATTTTCCCAAACAAAATATTTGCTAAGAATACACAAATCCTGATAAATTCGAAAAGACAAGAGAGGAACTCTTTTATTGTAAGAAAAGAGGGATCATCAAACCTTGTAGAAGAGATCTTCAACCTCTCGCATGCGAATATCTCCGGGTAAATTCCCAACGTAGATCGTACGATTCCATCGGCTACTCATCTGAAACCTCGGAGTAGAATAAATTTTAATGCAAAAACAAAATTACTGAAAAATTCATAAAGAACGAAATTTACAGAGAAAAATCAATTACCTTAGAAAAAATATTCAAAAATAAACTCACGGTCGCAAGAACAGAGAGAAAGAGAGAAGAAGGAAAAAGAGATTCGCGAAAGCGTTAGATTGTTCTGGAAAGACGTTGGTCCTCCTTTAGAAACGAGTTCTTTATGATGGAAAGTAGATTTAATCCTGTGCGGGCGCGTGTAAAATAATATCGTGCATCTCATTCCCTCAGCATAATGGGCCTTCTTACTGGGCCTTCATATTATATAGTTCTAATGGATCTTCTTTTTATCGGGCCTGTGTATTGTCTAGTTCTGATGGATCGCATTCCAAGTGCATCGTTTTTTACATCATATCAATACAAGTCATAATAATGTTCGGTTTGGTCTAAACCGGATTCGGACCATTTGATGTTTAACGAATAGTTTCACTCTTTTCCTAGGTTTTCTAAAACACTGTCGTTTGGTACAAAAGAGACAGTAGATCGGAATTCACTTGGGTTTTTTTTTCTGAGGGAATCAATCTCTCCGCTCTTCTACTACCTCTCAAATCTCAATCCCCGATTACTCTATTCCTTTTCTCGTCAGTGTGTCGCACTGACCCTAATCTCTCTCAGTCCGTAAGTTCCTCTTTTGTTCCATTTCGTTGTTTATTCTTTTATTCTCGTGTTCGATTTCAATAGTTATAGTTTCTTCCTTTCTCTATTCAATTCGTGGGTTATCATGTTCAATTTTGTATTTCTGGGTTTTTGTTTCAGAAAAATTCGGGTATCTATTAACTTCCAAATGTTCACTTGCAGGAAAAAAAAAAAGCATAGTTAGAAGTTGGTTAATTTTATTATTGTCACACTGTTCTTCAAATCAACCCTAAACGTACTACCTTTCCGCGAACATGTTCAAGAAGTAAGAATCTTTGTCTCTTTTAATTTTTCTATTCCATTGTTATTTTGTGATTTTGAGATTTTGAGTTTTCCTTTTCTATAACTTTATGATTTTGTGTTTATCCATCGCCTAAAACATGCTTACACATTCCTGTTGACACTTCGTATTAACTCCAAGTCTGTACTGCTATCAAGCTCAAATTATCTTCTTTTATACAAGACACTTCTACTTGGACAGACCTTTATACCTATTTTCTATATCATTACGTCTATGAAGGTGTATTTTATGTTAACTATTTTCTAACCTAGGTTTTCATTGGAGGAGATTTCATCACAAAACCAAGTTAAAGCATCTGTGCAACGTAGAATTCGCCAAAGTATTCAAGATGAAGTATGCATGTTGTTTCGTTTGTTGTTATTCCCTTCTTAAAATTTTTATGATAACCTGTAATTTGTCACATACAGAGAACTAAAGATGTTTATAAATGTTGCAGTACCCGGGACTTGAAACTGTGATGGAGGATCTACTTCCCAAAAAGATTCCTCTTATCGTAGTGAAATGGTTTGTAAAACAATATAACTCGTATATCAGTGTTACGCTTTCTGTATCTTCTTTCACCACTTTTCGATTTCTTACAGTATTCCTGACTATATCTCTCATGCAGCCCAAACCATCTGACCCTAGTTGTTGTCAACAATGTCCCCCTCTTCTTCTGCATCCGTGATGGACCATACATGCCAACACTGCGGCTTCTTCATCAATGTAATATCATCCTTCCTACAGAACATCCATGTATATGGTATTGTTATCATAGCATAACACATATGGGAGTTTTGCAGTCCCAAATATAATGCAGAGGTTTCAAGTTGATAGAGGTGCCATAAAGTTTGTTCTCTCTGGTGCAAACATAATGTGTCCTGGTCTTACATCCCCTGGAGGCGTTCTGGATGAAGAAGTCGATGCTGAAAGGCCAGTGGTATGGACAAAAACACTTTATTTCGATGGGAATTGATTTTGGTTTGTTACTGCTGTTCTTAAACCATGAATCTCTATTTGTTTAGGCTATATATGCAGAAGGAAAGCAACATGCTTTAGCAATAGGCTTCACCAAAATGTCAGCCAAGGATATGTAAGTTATTATTATTTTGCCACTCATATGCCTTTAAGCTGAATAACTTAGAAATAGTGAAACACAAAACATCTGTGTTATTACGTATTATTATTATTAAAGTTGATGTACATACACTTAGCTCTATGCCCTGTCTACATTTTAGTTCCTTCTCTATAGAACCCAATTTTTTCACTGTATAAACTTCCTTCTGATACACTAGCTGCATCAGTGTAAAGTCTTGGCCCAATTTGCCTCCACCTTTAGTATGGTTTTTCAAAAAGTTACCTTCACTTTGCTAAACGTTTCCTTCTTGGTGTCATATCCCAATCGCTACTGGAATGTAGGAATAAAGATTTGGTGTCTGTTCTAGTTTAAGTAGTGATTTTGCTCTCTTGGTTTATGTTTGTTCACAGAAAGAACATCAACAAAGGGATCGGAGTGGATAACCTGCATTACCTCAACGACGGTCTCTGGAAGGTAGTGATCCTCTCGCTCTCGCTTATCTACTCTGCTCTCACATTCCAAGCAGTCTCATTAGTATTTTATCGATGTTGGAAGAACAAAGCAAAAGTTTCTAAAATTTGTATTGCCTGTATGTGTTTGAAATGTCTGCAGATGGAACGGCTAGATTGAGGACATCACCAAATATCAATGTGAATCACTTTCCGGGAGAGATATTATGATCTCCTTTATGTCTCTAAACTTATGGAGCTTGTCTGTATCAACCTTAGCTTTGATTTGTTTTCAAAAATTTGATGTTTAATTTTTATGAGGGAACATCAACCTTAAGCTAAGGTTACAGTTTCTAATTTTCGTTATGTTATAAATTTCCGTTATAAATCATGGCTTACCATACGAGCTTTGAATTTTCCAAAATATACAAAATTAATCTGAAAAAGTGATCAGATCAAAGGTTCAATATTGGTGTGTAATAAATATGAATAAATTATTCCAAGGGAACATTCTAAAAGAACATGATCTTTACCTCAAGTTTCAGGTCGGTTTTCGGTACTATGTAATCGGATCAAATATTTTGGGTATGAGATATTAGAAAATGTTTTGGAATCGGACACTATTCATGTTTGGTCCGATTCAGATCCACAAATTTCATATCCATTTTAAAACCGAAACTAATTCAGTTTGGTTTTGATTTCGGTTTTGGTTCGGTATAAAATTGTAAAAAGAAAAAAATTTGGATCTACTATACCCAAAATTTTTGGGTATTTGTGTACTCATTCAGTTATTTGAGTACATTTTCTGGTATCGAATAATACCCGGATCCAATCCGATACTCACAAGTACTCTATGATAAAATCCGATAGTTACTTTTGCCTCTACCCAACTCGAACCTAAATCCAAAATTTCGAATCTGTTTCGGTTCGGGTATTCGAGTTCGGGTAAAATGTCCAAAGATTGGCTCTCTTAAAACATGATATGTATCTTATTCTTGTCAACAAAGAAACATGATATAATGGAATGTGGTATAATTAAAAAAGTGAATTACGTTATAATTAGAAGGAAAAAAAAATGGAAAATGGTATAATTAGGAATAATGAGCCTACTATATAACGAGCTTGCAACAACGTTTTATTAAACAAAGTTCATACGCTACATAGAGGAGAATATGAGATTTGGTGACCCACCTCAAATTCGATAATGGATGGGATAAGAATGTCCTCATCATGTCTCTTCAAATTGTAATGACGACATTTTGGACTCACATCTCTTCTTTTCCCTTTTTCCCGATCCACTTGGTTTAAATGTTGAAAAACTTATGATTGAATCAATTATCTATTGTGGATTTTAGTTTTTCCTTATCACTTATAGACCGATTTGTTTGAACAAAATAAAAATACCCAACTTTTATAATGTCAACAAATAAAAAAAAAACTATGTAGCTAGAGTAGATATTTTGGTTGGCTAAGCAGTTACATATAATCTCTTTATATTTTTTACCCGAAATTGATTATACAAAATACACGTATATGAGATTCGACTATGAATAAAATTTTATCGATCTAACAGGAAAAAATACAAAACAAATTGTACTACACGTATACAAAACAAATTGTACTACACGTTACATAAGCCACCATGCGAACAAATTGATAAGTCGTACATTTTTTTTTATTTTTTTTTTCAGATGACAAGTCTTAGTCTATATTGACAAGTCGTACATTTTTTTTTATTTTTTTTTCAGATGACAAGTCTTAGTCTATTCAGACATGCAGAATAATGTAAATTGACATCCTTTGTTTATCACCGAACTACCAAAAAATGTTAACCCAACATGTTTGATCAAAACCAAGTACCAAAAATTTGGCACTCATCTTTAACTATAATGCCTCACTTTTTTAGGAGTTTAGGCCTGACTTCAATTCCATCAATCGCAATCCCACTCTTCAATTGATATCCTTTAACTTCAGTTAGGCTCATAACAAGCTCTTTATCATCTTCTCCTGTTTCGAATTCACCGAGCTCGATCTCCATCCACCCATCATTTCTCATCTCAGGCTCCCTCCTATTTGTTCCATCAACCATCATCCTCTCTTCTCGTTGTCCGTAAAAAAGTCTCTCCGTTTGTTGTTTCTTGTTATCCAAGCAATTTAGATAAGTTGTTTTTATTTTCTTTTCACCTTTTCCAACTTGTATCCAAGTCTCTGCTGGAACTAGGTCTAGTCCATACGCACGTGCCGTTACTTTCATGATCAAATATGCTCCGTAGTTTGTGTTCGGAGATAGAGCTCCGGTTCTGATTTTTCCGATAATTTCTAACCAGTCCGTCATTATAAGCTCAACCCCTTCTGAAAATCTATAATCAAAATATTTTAAAATCAAATTACTGTTTACACGATTGCGATCAATTTATTTACTTAAAATATTGATGATAATGAGTAATGACCTTGAATCTGCTCGAGGACCCCATGACCAATAATGTCGTTGCTCGCTCCAAGTTATTGAAAGATCTCTTGTAGATATAACATATGATATTTTCCCGGAAAGCTTCTCGAGCTTGAATATCTGAAAATCAATTAAGTTGTTTTTTATTTTGTTTGATAGAAACTAATATTGTGAGGGTGCAAAACTATCGAACCTTTCTACCATTATCGATGAGAATTGAATCACATAGACATCTATAGAGCTCCTTTTTGGAGGAAAAATTGCAGTGCTGATCAATTGATCTAGAGATGACATGGTTGTAATCAGACGGTAGAAACTTCTCCCAGACGAAATCAGAGTCTCCGGCGACTCGAAAGATTGATGAGACAGTAGCCGAGGAAAATAAGTCGGCCGGAGTTGTGAAAGATAAGATATTAGCCACGCATGCTTCCGGTAACATCATCCTTCTTCAGATTTGAACCCAAAGGATCTGTTGTATTTTATAAATAAGTTTAAATCTATAGTTTTGTTTTTTATCGAGACAGAGAATACGACTGATGTGTGAGTCAATATATAAATGTGTGAGTAGCTAATTTGGACCGAATATTTTGTCTTCTTCAAAGACATAAGGTTTGGTAGTTTTTGGCCAAGAAAAAAAAACGTTTGGTCTCGTGTCGAAATAATAATAAAATAAGAGACCAAGTTGGCTCTTTGAAAACAGAGTATTTGAGGGTTTTGGTTTAGGCTTTTCTATTGACAAATATCTTTATTAAAAAAAGAAGAAAAGTTCTGACAATAACTATTATTTGAAGCTTAGTGAGATATTTATTTGGATAAGAATCATAAGATTTTGGACTCTTTTCCCGTAACAAAAGAGGCTATCTTGGACTCTTAGTCTCCACATGCGAAGGACCGAAATAGGTTAAAACACTCATAACTACATGCACCGTCCGTCATTTAGTTGAAATTTCTTCAACTATTGCTGCGATTCAATTGGAGTAAACCGAACCGAAAAACACAGTAATAAGAGCGAAACAATCACAAAACCCAATTATTTTCCAGATAACCATTGGCTTTATTCGTATCAGAAATATAAACCGAAAACGCACATCAATAAATGGGTGCAAAAGGATTGGCAATAACCAAAATATGAATTCTACTTACACCTTAGAGACTTCTGTTAGCAAATCAGCAATTCCCAAGCAAAAACACATCTACCAAGGTAAGTGTGGTCAGCATAAGCCACGAACTCAAACCAGGAAAATCTTTGAACAATCGATAAGAATTGGATCTATCCTCTCTTACTCTCTCTACAAACTTTTGCATGTTACCGATACTTCTCCAATCAATGCCTGGGAAAAGAAAATAGGCTACCCTCATAGCACACCAGAAGAAGGTAGATAAGTAAACGATAAATACACGCTGACGACCAAAGTGGCTTTTAAGTTTTCACTGAACCTTTGCTTGGTCTTTTTCCTTCCATTGCATCTTTCTTTTTCTTGCATTTTGTGCATAGGAAGGGACCTTCCCATCGTTTTGATTCTGAGGAGATGATTCCACCCACGTTGCTTGATAGATCTTCACCCGGAGATTCATCTGTTTGGCATACAGCACATTTTAAGAGCCCAGTGTCTGTATTTGAGAGAAGATCTTTTCCCAATCTGCATTTCAAAACACCAGCCAACAAAAAGACTGATTATCAGGATCTGAAGTTTTCAGTTGGTTAACTGTTTGGATCTGGGTTTCGCAATATTAATTCGTGGCTACAAGATTTACCTATCTGCAAGCACAGCAGAGCCTTCTTCAAACAATTCTTCTACAACTCCAACAGCAGAAAGTTTGTTGCCGTTTTTATTGTTAGCATCCATATGGTTTTTCCTGGACAGAAATGAGGTAAATCCATTCTGCTTCTTTATAGGCGCTGGAGCCAAGGCCAGATGATCAGATGGAATTATGTCAACAACTACACAAGTGGTATCATCCTTCAACCCTTTTGTTCGCAATGCTTCCTGATAAAGCATATAATTCAGAGAATAAGGGAATCTAGACCGGAGGAAGTACACACAGCTAAATGCCTAAATCAACAGGATTGATCACCAAACCTTAACAACAAGTTTAGCAGCAAGCTCGGCAGATAAGCCACGACAAGCTTTGGCAGCGGTATCGGAAGACAATATATCCCATATACCATCTGAAGCTATAATGAGTCTCCCTCCAGCATCTGAAAGCTGAATGTACAGAAAATAAAACACATATTTGTTCAATGTTTAATATAAGCACTGATGAAAAATGCACCAAGAGGGGAAGGCTGCTTACTTTCACTTGCTTAACATGTGGTATAGGGACAATAAATTCTCCTACATCCGTATCACCAATGGACCTCGAAAGACACAAACCACCAGGCCAGCATCGAAGTGGGCCCACCTATTGGGTAGAATGTAAGCACATTAATATCATGGAAAATCCAAGACCCATTACAAACCCCACCACAGCCAAAACATAGTGAAGCAGTAACTTCAATTTATTGGATATTATTATACCTCATTGCCACCAAATACATTGAGCCTTCCGACCTCACCTCCACTGGCAGTTATGCGTTCTCTCTCTTCAACATTTTCTTCTAGCCTATGATCAACAGTCAGTAGAGAGACTACACCACCTTGGGTGTCTAATATGCAGCGCGAATCTCCAACAGAAGCGACAGTGATAGTCCAACCATCAATTAGAACAAAAGTCACCGTTGTTCCAGAAGTTTCCCCTGTAAGCACAACAGATGTTAACAGCTGAAGCATGCTTAAAATAAAAGAATAATAAAAGAAAAAGTCTACAAATGAGCATAAGCGTAGACCTTTCTGCTGAAACTCAATGTCAGTTTTCACAAAGCCTGCAACTAAAGCCCTAGGAAGAGCTTGAAGCCACTCTTCTCTGCTTGCGCCTTGAGGAATTGCACTTACAACGTTGTCCAAAAGATGTTCCTTAGTATATATGGCAGCTGAATTGCCATTGTGGCCGTCGAATATCTAAAGACAAAACAAAAAGGGTAAGTTCATGGGAGGTTAGAGTTCAGTACAGCGATGTTCCTTAGAAGGAAGAATGCCTCAAATAGAAAAAAATAGTCAACAGAATCAATTACCCCGAAAACTGAAAAAGCTGATGATGGATCACCAGGTACCCTTTCACAATCAGTCTTGATCAAAAAGTAGTCCTCTCCTTTCTTAGCGAGAGCTGCTTGACCATACTTGACAATAGGCTTCTCTAATTTTTCACTCCTTAGCTCCCTACCAATCAGGGTTGCAAGAGGAACCAGTGAATGTTTCGTCCTCGGTGCTTGTGACACGCTCATTGTAATCTAGCCTTCAGCATTGGCTGGAACAAAATCTTGTTCATCACAGACAAAAACTCTTTAGTTGATGTATTCATTAAAATGCATGATGCTGAGTACAATTCTAACATAAACAAATTAAGGAACAATAAATCAAATATATTTCCCCAAAAATGATCACAAAATGGTTACTCACTTTACTACCGCAAATTCTGATTCTCATCCAAAAATAAAAATTACTCATAACTAATCTCATTTCCGTGAATGTGACCAAACAACTAAAAACTATGGAGAGAATGCATAAGAAAACCCTAATCTACAGAATTCTACAATCTCTAACATTCGGCTATCTTTTGAGATGCAGACAAATGCAATGAGAGTAATATCAAGCAAATTCATCAGAAACTTCAGTATAAAAACAGTATTAAAGCTTCTTTACTAGTCGGAGCCCATTAAACTCACCAATATGAAATCGTAAGTAGCATACAGAGATAGATCTAGTAAAGAAGATGGCTCAGAGAGATAACGCTAAGGTCTTTCGCCGCCGCTTCTCCGGAGAGAATTTTGAGGCCGTATTCGGTAATCGAAAGGAAGTCTAAAACCGCGTGACAGAGTTTTTAGAAGCAGAAGAGAAACGAAGTTGCAGAGTTTATTGTGGATTTTCTGACATTGGGAAGAAAAATAAAAAACGACGCGGGTGTTGGAGAGACAGCTAATTTTATTAGGAAAATGATGAACTATGTAAAATGTCTAGATTACCCCTCAAAAGTGCCGTTTTAGGTAAATGTATATTGTAGATTAAAGATAATTATAGAAATAGTATCTTTTGGAAATGTATCGTGAAAAAATATATTCAAAAACTAAAGTATTAAAGCACTTTAGTAAAAGTTTCCTTGAATTTATGAGGTTGTTTGATCCTTACGGATATTTCAAAATTTAATATTGAAAAAAATTGACATTTTTTTCATTTGCAAAACACAAGGTCAAAAAACATATTGACCCACTTCTCGATAATTGTTTGACTATGTACTCATAGCAGTTTTACATCGCGATCAAATCTAGTCAAACTGCAATATATGGGATTAATTCGGTTTGAGAGTGTAACCCTCCATAAATTAATACTCAATAAATTAATAATTTTTATAAAATAAAAAAAATTTCTGGTCTCAAGTCAGTGTAAAATTTGATTAAATTTAATAAATTAATAAGGTAATAATTATTTTGAAAATATAGTCCTAATAATATCATAAATTAATAATCATCTAAAACTGTGATATATTAAAATATGATTTTTTTTAGAGCTCGACTCTATAAAACTGTGATGTTGTATACCATGTCATAAAAAAGTAACCAAAATTACTTTAAGTTTTCAAATTTTTAATATGTATCATTTTTATTGTAATAGTATTATAGTCTATTGAAATAAAATGTCGAGGTTATTAATTATAAATTATAAAATTTATAATTTTCAAGCCAAGTTCTTTTAAGTTTGGTGGTTAGGATGATCCAGCTAATGACTATGACATGTAAGGTTTGATTCTTACCCTCTCTACGCAATTGCTAAATTAAATAAGAATTTTAAGGGTTGGGCAAGGGTATGGATCGAGTCTTGTCATTGTTGACAAAATTTTTTTTATAATTTCTAAAAGATTGATCTCCAAATGGTCTCAATTTATCTTTTAAAATAATTTTAACAATTAAAAATACTATAAATTAATAATATTAATTTATGGATGAATTAATACCTCTCTAAATTAATAATTTTTCAAAGTCCCAACATTATAAATTTAAAGAGTTTATACCGTAAATAGTTTAACAATAAGTATTAGAAAGAAAAAAAAAACAATAAGTATTATTTTCAAAATACCTTAGCGTAGAGAAGACAAATTGACTATACATTATACAATATGTACCCCCAAAAAATAGAAATAAGAAAGTCCATAGAAAGAAAGAATTGATCTTATTACATTCTACTGAAAGCCAACAAAAATCAAACAAAACATATATTCAACCTATGGTTCATAATTCATACGTAATCTTCTCTTCGTATATGGCGTGTATATATGACCACTATTAATGGGCCCGCCAAAAACCAATCCAAAACGACAGAAATAAATTGTTTTTTGTATTGTAATTATACGCACAAAATGATTCATTAGTTTGGGTTTTGTCTCTTCTTGACAACTAATGTATTGTGCCTTGAGGAAGTTTGTCCTGGTGAATTATTAGCTCCAAGAGATAGTCTCCTCGTAGTCGTAGGCGTGGGAATAAGTGAAGGTATCATACTCCTGATTCATCAACAGTACACCAACATATTTAGCAACATATAGTAAATAAAAATCAGATGCAAATCCAATATATTCACCTGGTTTCAGAAGCAACTCTACTGATTTTTGCTTGGTTCTTCTTTGGCTTAGTTAAAGAACCTGAAGAACCATTAGATGTTGGTCTAGGCATATTTACTTGAACATTCAATTGCCACATCAAGTTTGTCTCCGAGCAATCACTTGTTACGGTTTCATCTGACTCATTTGCTTCATCTTCGCCTGAAATCTTCCTTACCTCAAATCCTTTATCTACAACATTGCACTTCTTATTATCTACATTTCGTGGAGGTTCACGTTTTATGCTTGACAATCGCTTCTCAAGCTGTTTATGTGATTTGTTTTCAGGTTTGCTATTACGTGTGATTTCGTCCTCGTGTTTATCAATCCATTCACTACCTGATGTGAACTCCAATTCCTCATCTTTTCCATCTATAGACGGACTCTTCCATGGCGGTGAACCCACTAGTCCTTGTAAGTCAAGGCTGGATGCAGAGTCACTTTGACCCTGCAAGCAATTTCACTGTACATTATGAAGTAACTACTGCAAAATGTATCCACAAGTTTGATTTGTGTGGTTAGTGCGTGAGTTATCTTGCTCCCTCTACCTCAATGCTGTTGACATCATCAATCTGTGATGGCTTAAGTTTGTTTTGGAACTGTCTTGTGTTTGCTGATTTAGAGAATGAAGGCGAAACACCAAGTGACTTTCTCCTGAGGAGTTTTTCAGGTGTAAGAGGTTTTGGGAGCTGCGTTTGATTTGCCTCGCTCTCCTTTCTCGCTAGCGCAAGTTTCAGACTAGCAATCTGAGAGAGAATAACAAAGATTACTGATATGGAAATGTATATTGAGAGAATGAAGAGTCAAATAATGTGAAAATGTATTGCAGACAATGACCTGTTCTCTGAGCTCTTTAACCTCAGATGTGTCTTTGTTGACACGAGCAGCACCGAGTTCAACAGTGGCCACCCTCTCTGCAAATTTCAGGGTGCTGAGTGTTTCTCCCAAAGCTTCCACTTCAGGGCTAATGTGAATAAACATGAGTGTTTTAGCTTGTCCTCCTGCACACACCCATCATTGTCTTAACACAAAATCATATGATGAAACTTGTAAAAGAAAGAATAAAAAGAACAAAATGTACAAATACATAGAAAAGATAATATAGAAACCATTTTGGCAACTACTAGTCTATAGAAACTTGAGTAGTTGCTGGTTACCTAAAGCGTCTTGAAGAAGTTGAGTGAGTTTGCTATTGCGATAAGGGATGTGGTTGTTTTTCTGAGAGAGAGATGCAATAACATCTCCTAGAGCAGAGAGAGACTTGTTAATATGTTGTGCCTCTTTCAATCTATCACCCGTGACCTCAGATTTGTCTACCCTTTCACTTCCGGCCAGATCAACCAAATGCATTGAACCCCTTAGAGTGACTCCTGATGTCAAATCTCTTCCTTGGACGTGTACTGTGAGACAGCTGCAGGTGTAAGAAATTAACTACAGCTATAAGATCTCTGGAACTTAGTAGGAATATCACAGGTTTGGTTAAGCATATAGAGATAATAAAGCTCAGTTCTATACAAACAGTAAAAAGGATAACCTATGAGAGCGACTGCTGCGATCATTCATGGCTGTGGCACTGACTGCTCGGTTCTTTTGACCAAGATTCATCAAATATATGACATCCGAAGTTTTGGAGACTGGAACCAATGTCGCCTCTGGCACATTGATTCCATCTTGGGAACTGTTTCTAATCTCTAATGTGTTCACAAGTCAAGGAAAGTAGACATAATAATTATATGCAAGAAGCATGATTCATTAATAAAGAGCCCACAACAGATAAAATCTTCAGGGTTCTTAAGAAGACACAAGTCTTTAAAAGGATATCTGCTGGTTTGGCCGTTAGTGGCAAGGAGATCTCGGACTTGCTCATTGTAAATTTCAAGCATTTGAACTGAAATGTTATAAGAAAAGGTTTCTTTTCTCACATTTGACAGATGGAAGAGATCACTCAATGCTCTGTAGTTTACTCCTAAGGTCTCATCTGTCAGCTCATCAGGTCCCATCTGATCACCAGAAGAAATTTACAAGTGAGGATAATCTTGTTTTCCACACAAAATATGAAAATTCATTATACAATAAGTTAAATTGTTCGAGAAAAGTACCATGGTGAAAGTTTTTCCGGATCCTGTTTGGCCGTATGCAAATATGCATACATTATAACCATCAAGAACAGACCGGATCAGAGGTTGAGTGTCTGCAAATACCGCCTCTACATATTGACAGTAGTAATTTTCTATGAGAACCCATATACAATAACTTAAAATCCAAAAAGGTTTCAAGTTAAGAGCACAAACAATGTGTTTTGATCATGATGTTTAGACAAAATTAAGATTCATTTCCAAGCTGAAATCTTTTCATGAGAAATCCACATGGTAACTTGGATTATTTTTTTTTTTTTCACTTCACTTCACTTCATTTTTGTGTTTGAATCTCGATTTTTCACTTTGTAAAACTGACAGAAAGGTGGGATAATTACCTTGAGATGCTGAAGGACCAAACACTTTGTTAAAGGTGAAAGATTTTTGAGCTTCTTTTCCGTACTTTGAAGGGGTTGCGATTGATATAGTTGACTCCTCTAAGCGGTCCACAGTAGTTAAGACACTTTTTTGACCAGGTAAGAATGGTCTCACTCGACAATAAACTCTTATGCTCCCTGTTACACATTCGTTAGGCCAGATATCACAAATCTTTATAACTAAATCTACTAGTCAATACAATAATTTCATGACTTCAGCTCTTTAAGAGCCTACATAATTAGTGTCTGGAGTCATCTAAACAATATCATAACTACGCAGTTTGTGTCTGGAGTCATCTAAACAATATCATATCTATGCAGTTTATGTTAACAATTTCATCTCAATCCATATGGCTCACTGGAATATACCACACAATATTAAGCATTGTGTATTGTTTTACTAACCGAATATCATTAATTATCAGATACGTTACCTTTGAGGTCTTGCACTTGATTGTAAAGTTTCCGGTTTTCTTCAAGAACTCTTTGGTATCCTGTAGCTGCATAAGCAAGTCCATGCAAATGCTCACCTAGCCCAAGAAGAACGATCTTCCAGTTAGTTTCTTTGATAATGTTTTTGGAAGGACAAACAGAATTTACAAGAACAATTATAACACAGCCATAGCAATCACAATCGCATCAAAACCGATACTAGAACCATCTTCTCTAGTATAGTGAGGTCTAATACACATGCTCAATTTTTGTTGCAAGGTAGATTTTCTCACCTAAGCTTAGAAACTCTTGCCGGTATTTTATCTGCAAGATACTGAGACCTGATTTTATAGCCTTTAGATCGTGTCTCAGTTCCTGCCAAGACAAATATTAAATTCTGCCTTAACTATAACCAAATACAAACTCTAAAAGAAACACACTTGCAACATAGAACTATCTACGTTCAACTGAATTATACCTTAGTATGAGTTTGCTGTCTCTCAATGATAATTTGTTGCTTCTTGGTCGTCTCGTTTGATATTTCATACAGCTCACAATCTTGGCTTTTCGATTCTTCGACGTATACATCTTGTAAAGCTCCCATGTTCTTGTTTGTAATTTTTGTAACATTTTCTTCTCCACACTGAATAAACATGTAATCTAGTATCATTTATTGATACAAGATCGCCAATTTCAAGGTTGGTGAAATGAAAAAAAGATTGTATATTGCAATTGGCAACATACTGGAGTATCACTTAGTGTCTCCTCGTTGCCTGAGATAGTTCTCCAAAGATGAATAAAATCAAGTTTATCTTTAATTCCCAATTGCATTTTCTAGATGAAAAGTGCAAAAAAGATACAACCAAAACATGCTCATAATCCACAATACATGAGATGATACATATGAGCATATATATATATATATATATATATATATATCTGAGGACGAGTAACTAATCATGCTTACCAATATGTTCTGGGTGGCTAATCTACGTTCATATTCCACTATGACACTTTTCAGCATATCTTCAACAATCTGGAAATAAAATGGAGAAACACAGAGCATTATTCTTAAACCAGAATTTCAAAGAATATTTGATCACTTGGAAAGTTGGAAAATAAAGAATAGTGGGGAGGTAGTTGATGTTTACACTGGGTACTTCTTCTTGCTTCATATCAGAAAAAGCCGCACGGACAATGGCTTCAACTGAATTGGTAGTTTCCTGGAAAATTTTACTGTAAACTGAGATTTCTAACTTTAAACAACACTACGGATTATATTAGGCATTGGTATAGCTCACTAACTCCATGTTTGGTATTAGAATCAGATTGATCAAACAAAGGTTGTTCACGGGAAGAGCTACTCGTGACCGCACTCACAGGTTCTTCTTCTTTGCGTTTGCATTGTTTTGCGATCCCAAACGTGGTTGGTTTCAAATTCACAATATATCTCCATGCACTACTTCCACCACTCTGTTTCCACTCTCGATATGACTTGAGAGCCAACACACACTCCACAATTCTTGAGGATTTACCTCCCTAAAAACATTTGTTAAAGTTAATTAGTTCCCACATCATGAAAATTTGGATTGTAGTGTAGTTTGGTACAGTAAGTTAGTTATTCTAATAGTTAAAACTTAAAACTCCTAATCGTTGAAGAAAGTAAACGCTACTTAACCCAAACTATGGAGAAAGATTGTCAATGGCCGATTTATCTTTTTAGAATCACGTTCATATACATTAAAACAGTCATTTCAGCTATAATTAATACCATTTATTTCCCAACACTGATGGTCACCATGACCCCACCACTACTGAGCCATTGATGTGTACGCAATATATTGTACCACATGATAAAAACATTTTTAGTTTTGTCTAGGTAGCCCCTCCGGCAAGGTAAGGTCAATATGCCTTGAATAATTATGATTACAATTGATTAGAACCTAAACTATGCCTTTACTAGACATTATCTGTCAAACTAGTTACTAAGTGATATTATCTATCTAACATTCCTAATATTGTGTTCTTCTTAATCGGTGGATAAGATCCATTACCTTCTCAAAATCGGAGACTTCAAATGTTGGAATTCCCATTTCCTCCACAACCACAAGAAAGTTTCGAAGATTCTCAAAGTACTGAAACGCAGATAGAGCTGCACCGTCTTGACTAACAAGTGGATCATTTGGAGCTTCAACTACCTGAAAGTTTTGCAATACCAATATTCAAGACTGAGATAATCAGGACAGGAAGTCTAATTACACAAATATCAATTCGTGAAGCTCTTGAAATATATATATTAGAGAAAATGGTGCTAATCATGCGTGCACAACTTTATCCAAGCAGGCCTGAAGGTTTCAAAAGTCTTCTCAAAACAATATTCTGCATTGATTAAAGTATACTTTATATGCAAATAGGTGTGAGACATACTTTTGGTATAGCACCAGGTTTAACTCTGTTGAGGACATTGCAGAGCAAAATTCCACTTCTTAATGCAATTCTGAAATCTTCCTCTGAAGGATCTGCTGGTAAATCTCTTCCTCCGACAACACCAAGTGTGTGTCTTACCCATCTTGCTGCTTCAAACCTTCTCAAGTCTGAAGGATCTGCTGACAATTCTCTTCCTCCAACTACACCAATTGTAATTTCATTTTCTCATAATTAATGCAGATACAGAAATTGAATTGCTATAATAAACTCTATACAATTAATGCTTCTAAAATATTGGCCGATGGTTAAGTATTGATGATCACTAACAAACAAAACCACGATCTTAACGAAGGAAAAAAAAAACTCGATCTTAACAACAAAATTCTATAAAAATCATTGGTCAGATCCTAAAATTATGTAATACTTCTTTGATTCGACTACCAATCACAAACCTTAATTTCATAAATCCACATTTCGGAAATTTCTAATTTGAAAATGGATAAGAAGAGGAAAAAAGGAAAACAGAGGAATTGAGGAACGTACAAGTTTCATCGGTCTTTTGGGAACTCGAATCCACACCAACACTAACTGGAATGTTTCGTTGTTTAAGAAAATTCTCTAGAATCGACGCCAAACAGAGTTCCGAATCTTGTTGCTCCGTCGCCATTGAAAAAAAAAAAAAAAACAGAAACGATCAACGGCTATTTAGCTTGATCAACAAGATACCTGCAAAATCGAAAACTATACTCCCAAATTTCGAGTCGAGAATCGAAAACAGAGTTTTCCGAAATCGAGCGAAGAAAATCAAAGATGTGTAGATACAGAAATTTAAACTTAAATGTGAAACATTGCTCAGATTTATAAGAAAGAGAAAGAAAGTGAAAGAAATTTGAGAGAAAAATAAAATGTTTGACTCTCTCTTTCTTTCTTTTTTCTTTCTTTTTTTCTCGTTTATATGAAATTAAATTTTTGAAAAAGAAAAACAAAAAAGAGAAGGAGAAGAAGAAGAGCAAAACATGAAGCAAGAGGCACAAGTCTCCTGGGTTTCTATAGATAAACAATTCAATACAAAATACATTATAAAATTTTGAATTTTTATTTATTTTTTAAATACTATATTTTTCAATAATTAGATCGAAAAAACTCAATCTATAACGCAAACTTACCCAAAAACCACATGTGATTAGAATCAAACATGTCTAAATCATTAACTGGCATGTAAACTAGCAAACTGAGAAGAACTCGACAGTTACTACAAATTACTTTTTCATATATTCAGGTTTAATCATCCACCAAATTATAGTATGGTAAGTAAAGTTAGTATTATTTGGAGATTGATTCGGAGTTGGTTGTGGGTTTTCCTAGGATAGAGATTGTTGATTCCCATCATCTGTCTTTCCGACTTTATATTAAAGAACTGGTTAGTCTATTTTCTGACTTTTATAGGTGGCAAACCGTCTTGCTAACGGTTTGACAAACCATACTCTTAATCTTCCTTTAAGATTTCATTCATTTGTTTCGGTTCTCAAGAACTAGTTTATATTTTGAAAAATTTGACTAATATAACCCGCTTTATTTTACAAATTACTAGGATATCCTAAATTTTTTTAATTACTTAGATAACCTACTTTTTATAAAAATACCTAATTTGTCCAGCATTCTTTAATTCCCTTGTTCATGTAAGAAAATAATTTTCTATATTTTTTTCTTCTTTTTCATAGTTTCTCGAGATTCAACTACTCGTTCAATTCTAGGTTGTGTTACAATTAAAGGTGATTGATTAATCTCCTTATTAGATTTCATTTGATTTAAGTTTTTCTTTTTTATTGTACAATAACCATGAAATTTTTCATTAAGTACTGAGTCAACAATCTCTATTATACTGAACGATTGGTCCTAATTGAATTTGGATCGAAATATTTCATGAATCGTACAGATCGATCGATCAGAACGTCTCTAGAAAACAGAACACTTCTAGAGAGGTACAAACCGATCGATCTATAAAGGGACTGATTGGTCTGTATCACTCTGGAAATATTACATTTTTCAGAAATGTCTGGATTGATCAATGTAAGGACCTTTCTGGAAGTGTTACGTTTTTCTCCAAGTCTCACTTATCACCAATTACTATTTTCTTGTATACAAATCTCATTAATTTTAGTGAAAATCGATAGTAAATAATGTTTAGAAAACTAAATGATTAGCATTAGTGAACATCAATTTTAAAATCAAAGATTGTTTTAAGATAATTGGTGATCATACCTCTAAAAAGAGTTTGAGAAAATAACATAGAACGACTAAACAAAAAATATTTAAAAGTTTCAGCAAAGCAACCGATTAATCTGTGTTTGATACGTAATTGGTCCGCCAAAAAAAATTTTAGACTTGCAGGAAGTTTACCAAAAGTCTGGCAGACTAGTAGGAAGTCTGCCAAAACCTGGCATACTTGCAGGAAGTATGCCAAAATCTGACAGACTTGCAGGAAATCTGCCAAAAATCTGACTGACTTGCAAGAAGTCTGCCAAAAATCTGGTAAACTTGCAGGAAGTCTGCCAAATTGAAGAATTTTAATATCGCAACCTTAAAAAAAATTGTTTGGTTATGTTGTTACCTGGATATCCGTAGGCAATGAATCATGATTGATAGAACTAAAATTTTCCGTGTTTTTTACCATGATTTTGAAATTGTTGACAAGTGAGACAATATTTAAACCTTTAAAAGGTAAAAATATTTCTTTTGAATACTTAGAATATTATCTATAGTTGGTTAAGATTATTCACTTTTTCCAACGGTATATATATCATTTATTTGATGTAAAATCACAATTTTTTATTTTTATTAGGTAAATGGTATTTGGGTAATTAAAAGTAGCAGAGAAAAAAATGGGTTATATAAATAATTTTTTTAAAAAGTAGGTTATTTAAGTAATTTATAAAATAAAGTAGGTTCTTTAAGTAAATTTCCCTTATATTTTTCATGATGATATGGAGGGGTTAAGTTCTCCAAGACTAGTTAAGACTTAATGTAGTTTGTCCAAAAAAAAAGTAAAGTTGGTATTAATTTTTCTTATATGTTTAAACAAAATTTTTAGCAAACAAGATTGGCCTGGGCATAATAAGTGGACTCGAAGAACCGAATCGAAACCGACCCGAAAAAGCAGGTTCGAGTCGGGGTCCGGATCTTACCATTTTACCCTATTGGGTACATTTGTTAAATACATGTGGGTATTGGGTCGGGTTCGGTTCCTACCGGAATTCTCTTGGGTATTTGGGTAATTTTCGGGTATATAGGTATTTGGGTCTAAGTTCGGGTCCGGGTCCTCGGATATTTGTCGGGTATTTAAGTATTTTTAGGTTATTTTCAAATATTTTAAGTAATTTATGAAAAATAGTCGGGTATTTCTTGGGTATACGAGTATTTTTTGGGTATATGGATATTTTTCGGGTATTCGGGTCCGGGTCTAGGTTCGGGTTTTTGGATAATTTTTGTGTATACGGGTATACATATATTTTTTGGTTCTTAAAATTTTGGACCCGAACCCGAATAGACCCAATCCGGAACCGAACCAGAATTGTAGCAGGTCCTAAATGGGTACAAAACTCTTTTACCCGAAAGACCTGAACCCGAAAAGAACAGACCCGAACCCGACCCGAAGACCCGAACACTCATGCCTATGTAAAATGGGAAAGTGTATTTATTCAAGTGATTAATTATATTTTTTCACGTGAATTTGATTCCATAGAATCACATAATTTTCATATTACATTGCTTAAGGTTTAGGGAAAAACTTGAGTTGTGATCAATTTTGTCTGATCCATTACTGACAAAAGAAATCTAAGTGAAAATTTTGTCCGGTTAATGATTTATATTAATCTCGTCATTTCATAAATAACGGTTTAAATATTGAACATCTTATATATTAAAGCGAGAGACACTTTCATTTTGACCATGTTATAAACTTAAGGATAAAAATTAACCTATAGTTCATAACAACCCTTAAAAATAGGTTTGAGATAGGTTTTGTTACAAATATTTATTTAAAAAATCTAAATTAATAAAGATTTAATGAAAAAACATTTAAAAAGCTAAAAAAACCAAATCGGTTACAAATTTGGTTATTGATTCGGTTCCGGTTCTGGTTTGGATTCGATTTTTTGGGTATATAGATTTAGGATACCTTTTTGGTATTCTATCGGGTTCGGTTCATCTAATTCGGCATTTCCATATTTTGATTTAAGACTTATCCAAATATTTTTATTGCTTGAATGGAGTTTGGTCCGGTATAGATCGAGTTCGGGTTCGAGTATTTATATATTTAAATTCAAAATTAAAAGAGATTAAATAGAAAAAATTTTAAAAAATTTGTTTTGATTTGGTTCAGGGTCAAGTTTTTTTTTTTGTCGCCTGAAAACTATAATATTATTAAAAAGATGCAAAAAATACATATTATAAAGACAAATAATATTAAAATAAGCCCAACAATGACCCAAAAAAACATAAACCCTAGGTTGGAAAAATTGAAATCCCCAGTGGCCGCCGTCACCGTCCTCCTGTCTTAACCTGCAACCAAACAAGAACCAGATCTACTCCACGAAAATTGAAATCATCACCAGAAAACAGTTCAGAGGAAACACCGCCGATTTGGTACTCCGAAAACTTCAACGTCTCAAGATTCAACCATGTTGTCTTGAAATTTATCCACAGGCACTGTGGCAGCACTTGAAGAATTATTGTCGAAGATGAAACAACCGTCAATAAGGAATCCTAAAGAAAGAATCTCCGATGATGGTGAAGCACAAAGAGAGATGAATAGATCTGGAGAATCATCAACTTAACACCATTAAAACCACCTAAACATGGCCAAGACGACACCAAAAGGAGAAAAAAAAAATTCTCATAACTCGCTTTGAACAACCGGTAAAAACTACACCAGATTAAAACAAAACAAATCCCTAAAGGTAGGGATAAGACGAAGGGAGTCGACGACAGTGCTATCTGAGCCACCATCGCCGACTCCAAAAAAAGAGCCAAGACGGCTAGGTTATGTTGATGGGTTTTCCGTTCAGGTCAAGTTTAGGTTTGGTTTTTCAAATACACAGATTTACGATCTATTAAGGTAATTTATCTTGTCACGTTTCGGGTTCGGTTTCTCTAATTTAGGTTAATTTCGGTTCAGATTTTGGACTTATAAAATAACATTCAAAATATCAACATATGTTTAGGAACCAAATAAACACGGTTAAAAAAATAATCAAATCCTACATTATAACGTGGGTATATATCTGGTTCAATGTATTAAACTCTTCATATCCTATTGAGCGTAATATATATATTCTTGCGTATAAAGAGAGGTGTTTACAAAGCCAATAAACATGATATCATGATTATCAAGTTTTATGACTAGAAATCAATAAAGGTCGGCATTAAAATTTTTATATAATTTCTTCTAAAAGTAATTAGATATAATTTGGTCAACAAAAAAATAAATATTAAAAATTTAAAAGAAAGAAGTTTTGGAATATGATGATTGAAATCACACAACTTTTGAAAATGACTCTATTAATTATCCAATTTATTGAAATTAAACTATGTATATGTAAACTTTGGGTCTAAATGGTAACAGCTAAATCTGTCTGAATGGTGGAATTTGGCTGAATTTTTTTTCAGCAGAATATGACTGAATAAGTTGAAACCAAATGGTAACAGTAGAATCTAGCTGAATTTGATGGAATTTAAAATAAAATAATTTTTAAAAATGCCCTTTTGACATGTCTCTTTTCATAAAGTGTCCCTTCATGCCTTTTTATCTCTCCCAATTTCCAAAGGAACTAATAGATTTTGAAAAAAACATGTCAAAAAGAGCATTTTTGTAATTTTCCCTTTAAAATATTAGTTTTATAAAAATTAATTGTGTGCTATAAGATAATTTAATTTTAGAAAATCTAATAAACTTAAATGTATTAGTCATTTTGGATCGAAATAATATAAAAAATCTAAAATATTAAAATTAGTAATTAAATTTTGGATATTCTTATACTTTTTTTTGTTAAATCGACAAAATCAAATATGTTATTTAATAATCTTATAAAATTCATCTCATACTTATTGTTGATATATAATTCTACTATCACAACTGGTAACAACAAATGAAAATTCAATTGCATTCTTTTCAATTCCATTATTCGACACTCACCAGTTAGGACCTTAGATCGACAAGAACTAATTTATAGTCAAAGCCCATTCAAAAATCTTTTTAAATTTCTTACTTGTAGTTAGGAGCGGTCAAATCATGATGTTGGATTCGTATACAAAATCTAAACTTGAGCTAAATCAATAACCGAATGGGTATCCAAAAACTTGGTATACCATTATCTATCTAAAGTTATTATTTTTAGTTGAAAACTATATAATAATTTCCCTACTTAAAAATACAAATAAGCAAATTTGGAGATTAAGAATAATATATATATATATATATGAGATTTTTTTGTTGTCGTAAAATGATTGAATATCTGATATGCTTATATAATAAAGAAAAATTAACTAGTCATGAGATATTTATATAACAATACATTGTACATATACAAGATAATTTTAAGTTAGTTTATATATATAGACGTGAGGGAGAATAGTTCTTTCAATTTCGAACTGTAATATATATACAATATAAAAATATGTTGTGTTAGATAAAAGTAAAAAAGAAAGAAAAAAGATAACAAAATTCTTCAATAAATTCAGTTACACTAAATGGTGACAATTACAAAAAAAAAGCTGAGGAATAAAAAAATTCCACAAGTTAGTTTGTCACCCGTTAGGGCCTTTGTGTAGAACACTCCTTCATATTTGTCAATTAATATTCTATTTTCTCTTTGTTATGTATTTATTGAACATGATACCAACTCATTCATAGAATAAGTTAACATAAAACTTTCAATGTACTTAAAACATTTTGACCAAAAATAAAAGGAAAAACATACACGTCTATAGAGAATGCCAACACTATTGACTATTGTTTATAATAAGTTGCCACACTTGCTTAAATTTTCAATTTTAGGTTCGGTGAGTCAAGACATGAAACATTTGTGTCTTAACCAAGAAATACCCGATCATGTTGGTCTGTATATCTTTGCCACAGTTAAATGATTATTTATATTTCGTTTTCCTAAAGTCTAACTCAAAAGAACTATGTAGTTTTGCATAATAAAAAGTAACAAGATTCGGAAATTTAAATTATAAATCAAATGTTATATAAATGAATTCTAGTAAAATTATCTTTACTGAGAGTTTGAGTTATACTCTAGGATTTAGGCGATGACATGTTTAGTCTCTTTATATTGCTCCGAGATTTTGAAAATGGTACAAAATACAAATAAGTGACCAATTTCTCTCTTATATTGAAGATTTTAATTGTCTTTAAAGTTTTTTTAGTATATTTTCTTTGTTTTTATTTGTCACTAAAACCTATCTTTGTTTCTTATTCCTAAACTTTTAAACTATAAAATGTTATAAAAATAATATTTATATAATACTTTAATATTATAATTATAGATGTATGAAGAGAAATACAAGAGAACGTAAATCACTTCTATTATTGTTGGTAAGTCAAAGTGTATGTTACATAATGAAATAACATATATATATATATATAGGGGTTTAAGTCGGTTAAGGTAAGACGGTAACATTTAATATAATTTATCCATTTTATAACACTCCCTCTTAATTATCCATTACTAGATCTATTATGTATTGCCTCGTTACAAACCTTATCATGGAAAAATTCAATGGGATAAAAATTATGATGAGGAAAAAAAGAGTACAGTGACGTAATCTCTCCCGAAAATAATGGATATCATAGATTTCGTAGTTGACGCATTCCGATGTTATGAACATGTTTTATGAACGTTGTAGTGGGAAGCACCTTTGCAAACAGATCATTTGCATTGTCCGTTGAACGAACGTATTGAATATTTACTTCTTGATTCTTCTTGAGTTCTCGTGTATAAGAGAAAATTCTTGGGGGAATATGCTTCGTTCGGTCGCTCTTGATATATCCTTCCTTGAGTTGAGCGACACATACAACATTGTCTTCAAACAATTTTGTTGGTTCTTTGTTTATGACTATTCCACTTGTTTTTTGTATATGCTGAGTTATTGATCTGAGCCACATGCTTCATGAAGAGCAATTATCTCTGCATGATTTGAAGAAGTTGTGACTAGTGTCTGTTTTTGAGATCGCCAAGAAATTGCAGTTCCTCCAACCGTAAAAACATATCCGGTTTACGATCTACCTTTATGCGGATCTGATAAATAACCTGCATCTGCAAAACCAACTAAACCAACACTAGATTTTCTGTTATAAGATAATCCCAAATCAATTGTTCCCTGAAGGTAACGAAATATATGTTTGATTCCATTCCAATGTCTGGGCGTAGGTGATGAACTGTATGTTGCAAGTAGATTTGTAGCAAAAGCTATATATGGTCTAGTGCAATTCGCAAGATACATTAGTCTACTAGTAGCGCTCATATAAGGTACTTCAGGACATAATATTTCCTCGTTATCTTCACAAGGTCGGAATGTATCTTTGTCAACATTAAATGATCTATTGACCATTGGAGTACCCAAATGAGTTGCTTTATCCATGTAAAAGCGTTTTAAAATCTTTTTTGTATAATTTGATTGATGCACAAAAATTCCATTTCGAAGATGCTCGATCTAGAGTCCAAGACAAAATTTTGTCTGTCCAAGATCTTTCATTTCGAACTCTTCTTTCATATGAGTTCTAGCATCATTAATCTCCTTTAGAGTTCCAATTATGTTCAAGTCATCAATATATACAGCTATGATCACAAATCCGGATAAAGATTTCTTATTAAATACGCAAGGGCATATCGCATTATTGGTGTATCCTTTATTCAACAAATATTCACTTAAGTGATTATACCACATGTGTCCGGATTGTTTTAATCCGTAAAGTGATCACTGTAATTTGACTGAACATATTTCTTTTGATTTTGAACTTAATGCTTCAGGCATCTTTAATCCTTCTGGGATTTTCATGTATATATCATTATCCAGTGATCCATATAGATTTGCTGTCACAACATCCATTAGATACATATCAAGATTTTTAGATGCCGCTACGCTCATCAAAAATCTGAAGGTAATTGCATCCATTACCGGGGAATATGTTTCTTTATAATCAATTCTCGGTATTTGAGAAAATCCTTGGGCGACAAGTCGGGCTTTATATCTTGTTACCTCATTTTTCTCATTTCTTTTCCGAACAAAAACTCATTTATACCCAACAAGCTTTACATGCTCGGGTGTTGTGACAATAGGTCTAAAGAATTTTCTTTTATTGAGGGAGTTTAATTCAGTTTTTATGGTCATTTCCCATTTCTCCCAATCAGATTTTTTCTGGCATTCCAGTATGGACCTTGGATCAGGATTATCACTTTCATTATCAATTTCTTTTGATACAGAGAATGAGAAGATTCTATCATCATCTTCTATTTCATCTCTAACCCAAATTTTCCCGTTTTAAGCATAATTGATGGAAATTTCATGATTTTCTTTATTTTCGTCTTCAAGACTTTTCTTTGTATTTGGTTCTTCTGGACCATTTTTTATTTTCTGTATTTGGTTCTTCTGGATCATTTTTATTTTCTGTATTTGGTTCTTCTGGACCAATTTTATTTTCGTTTCCCGATTTCTTTTTCTTCTGGGGATTTTTATCTTTAGATCCCATTGGTCTCACCCTCTTCAATTGAGCCTTGGGTTCATTAGTAACATATCATTTTGTTCTTCCGGAATATTAACTCTTAATAGAACATTTGTAGCATGTATATATGATTTTGTCACATTTCTTGTATCGGTGAACGCATCTGGTATTTGATTTGCCGTATTTTGTAAATGCACAATTTTCTGAACTACCAGTTCACGTTGATTTGTAGGAGGATCAAAGTGCAACAACGATGGTGTGCACCATGTAATATCTTTTGGAACATTTTTAGTTCCTCCCTCTAACTCAGGAAATTCATCTTCATTAAAATGGCAATCGGGAAATCGTGCCGTCAACATATCACCAGTTTTTGGTTCCAGATACCGAATTATACTTGGTAATCTATACCCAATATATATTCCCAATCTCCATTGTGGTCTCATTTTTGTACGTTGTGGTGGTGCTAAAGACACATATACTGCACAACCAAAAACACGGAGGTGGGATATATCTGGCTTCTGGCTAGATGTTAATTCTAATGGGAGTATTTATGATATGCACTTTGCTGTATTTGAATTAATTGTGCAGCATGCAAAATTGCATGTCTCCACATTGAAATTTGGAGTTTTGTTCTCATTATTAACGGTCTAGCTATAAGTTGCAACCGTTTAATTAAGGACTCATCCATACCATTTTGTGTATGAACGTGTGGGACTGAACGTTCAACATCAATTCCCAATGACATGCAATAGTCATTGAAGGCTTGTGAAGTGAATTCACCAGCATTATCAAGCCTCACTTTTTTTATCATATAATTAGGAAATTGTGCTCTTAACTTGATTATTTGGGTAATGAATTTTGTGAAAGCTATATTTCGTGTGCTTAATAAACACATATGTGACCATCTGCTGGATGCGTCAATTAAAACCATAAAATATTTAAATGGTATGCATTGTAGGTGGATAGGTCCACATATATCACCATGTATTCTTTCCATGAATACATGGAGATTCATTCCCAATTTGGCTGGTGATGGCCGAGTTATTAGTTTTCCAAGAGAACAAGCATTACATGGAAATTCTCTTGCTTGAAAAATCTTCTGATTTTTCAGTGGATGGCCATTTGTATTTTCCACAATTCTTCTCATCATGACTGAACCAAGGTGCCCTAAACGTTCATGCAAGATTTTGAACGTACATGTAAACTTCGAGTTTAGTGTAACATATGATTCAGTCACATTTATTTTTGTGGAATATATTCTGGAAGATAAACCTGGCTGTTTTTCGAATATATATTTCTTTTCTGAATTTACTGATGTAATGCAAAGATATTCAATGCTATTTTTATTCATAGTTTCTATATGATATCCATTTCTGCGGATATCTTTGAAACTTAACAAATTTCTATAAGATCTAGGGGAATATAATGCATTATTTATCTCAAATTTTGTTCCCCATGACTTTGAAAAACAAGCTCTTCCAGAGCCTATAATAATTTTTGCATTACCCGATATAGTATTCACGCTTCCGGCGGAATTATTCATTTTAAGGGATGAAAAATATTTTCTATCCTTTAATATTGTGTACGTTGTAACACTGTCTGCCAGATATATATATCTTCATCCATGTTTTCAAATTTCACCATTTTCTTATTTGCAAACATTTATGAAAATACATTAATATTACAAAATAAAGATAAAAACTATTTTTCAAACAAGAAAGAAAATATAATAATATACAATCATGTCATAATATCTTCTTCAGGAAGTTTTAATTATTTCTGATTTTCGCTGATATCTACAGAATCAACATCAAATCACCTACATCGAGATAAATATCAGTATCTATACCATCAGATGAGAGTCCAGCTTCATTTTCATTAGAAGGCCCGACTTTATTGTTAAAAGATGGTCCGGCTTCATTATCAAAAGAAGTTTTGGCACCATATAGGAAGTTGGTTTCCTTTTCTTTTTCCTTGTTCTTTTGCCCGGTATTGCTGTTGCAGAATCACATTTCCGACCGCGTCCACGTCCATTATAATTATTATAATTTGTGGATGCAACATTCGCTTCTAGGAATGATGCAGATTCAGTTGGACGAGATCAATGGTTTATCATTACCAGCTCATTCTTCTGCTCTGCCACGAGGAGAACTTGCATCAAGTTTGAATACTTCAGGTATTCATTTGCCCGGTACTGCTGTTGCAGAATCACATTTCCCGGATGTAATGTCTGGAGAGTTTTCTCGATCATGTCATAGTCAGTGATCTTTTCTCGACATAACGTTATCCTGGAAGTGATTCCAAATAGTGCATAATTATATTCACTTACACTCTTACAATCCTGTAACCGGAGGTTCAGCCACTCATGTTTTGCTTTTGGTAGGATCACATATCTCTGGTGATCGAACCTATCTTCGAGTGACTGCCAAAAATCTGCAGGATCTTCTTTCGTTAAATATTCATCCCTTAAACCATTGTGGATATGGTGTAATACAAATATCATGGCATTGGCCTTAGACTCTTCATGAGTTTTTTTGGACTTATCGATTAATCCTTTTTTTTTCAGGTGCAGTTTTACGGCAAGTACTCATCTTATATAATTATGTCCGGTTATATCCAGGGCAGCAAACTCGAGTTTAGCCAAATTTTACATGATTACTGCATAATAATTTAATAACAATGAATTTTATTATTCAACATAAACTAAAATAACATTATCATGAAAATAATCAGAGCATAAACAACGCAATCATGTAATTAAATATGATGCAATAAATATATTATTTGTCTTCAGGAAAAAATTATTTATATTTATTTATGTACATGATAGATTTATTTTATTTATTTGTCAACGGGACAAAATTTATTTACTACTATTATTATTCTTATTTTTTAAAAAAAAAATCAATTTTTTTTCCGTTCTTGAGGAACGTTTTTTAAATGTCTTCAGGATATTTTTATTGTTTTATTGTTCTTCCGGAACAATTTGTAAATGTCTTTTGGACATTTTATCGTTCTTTTGGAATGTTTTTATAAATGTATTGTAGATATTTAAAGACATTGATCTGAGCAGACATAGTCTACCATATGATCATAAGCCATTTAAGGAGGCATAGCCTATCATATAATCGTGATCGTGGAGGCAGAGTTTACCATAACAATCAGTTCGGAAAAAGGCAACGCCTATCATCCCGAACATGTATGGGGAACAAATCACCCTTATTAAAGCGGCAAGCCGACCATTATAACAGTATATAAATTTAAATTTAAACGAACAGTATTACAATATATAAATTAAAAAATACATATATATATATATATGGGGAGTAAATCACCCAGGAGCATAGCCTCTTCATTATAATAGGAATTAAATTTGACAAAAATTAGATTATACTTTCGGTTCGATATTAGAACATAGCACGAAGGTTCGATATTAGAACAGAGCAACTCGTGATGATAACATGTTATAAAAATAATATTTATATACTACTTTAATATTATAATTATAGATGTAGTAAGAGAAATACAAGAGAACGTAAATCGCTTCTCTTATTGTTGGTAAGTCAAAGTGTATGTTACATAATAAAGTAACATATATATATGGGTTGAAGTCGGTTAAAATAAAACGGTAACATTTATTATATCTAATGAATAATTATCCATTTTATAACATAAAACACATTTTCTAGATTTTTCATTTGTGAATTCTATACCTCCAAACTTATTACATTTTTTTATATATAATGACTGAGTTAAATTGACAAAGAAAACCAAATATATATTATTGAATATAACTTTAAATTCAATTTTATGTGGAAACTCAAAGAAATTATCCAAATTGTTTTGTTTCAGAGTGTCTAAGAAGCTTATTGCATTGTGAGAAAAGTATACAAGAAAGACAAGTACATTAATTGAAAAAAATTGTAATAAAAAGTGGCTAAAATCGGATATTTTGGGCAATAAATGTGGCTAGCCTTCCTCGGCTCATAACTTTTTGTTGTCGAATAAAGCTCTCCTGCCATTAGTTTATTGCCACGTGGACTCAACTTCACTTTTGCCTCTCTCACCTACCCAGCCATGTAATAAAAGTCCACAGCACTTAACGTATTCAAACACATCTCAACCGCTGCTTATTCCATCGAACGGTCCTTATTCGTTCAAGTGACGTCAACTACAATGATGACTACCAATTACAAAGCTCCACATCAATTCACCAATTCTCAACCTCCACGTGTTTAAATTATACATATAAATGTGACAAACATAATCATTGCTTCATTTCGAGTTCTTTCTCGATTCGTTTCTTTAAGGACATGCGTTTAAGCTTGGATCTATAGAATACAGGAAGAAGATCGTTTAGTTTTTGTTCTTTGTGTCTGTATGTGTGTGTTTCCTTTAGATCTGAGGAAGGAGACGTCATGTTCTTGTTCGATTGGTTCTATGGAATCCTTGCCTCGTTAGGTTTGTGGCAAAAAGAGGCTAAGATCCTGTTTTTAGGTCTAGATAATGCCGGAAAAACTACTTTGCTTCACATGCTCAAAGACGAGGTGATTCTTTGTTACTTCTTAAATTTCATGGTCTCTCTTCTTCTTCTCTGATTGTGATTTGAGACATGTTTTGATATAATTGGAATGAAACATGATTTTGGTGTTGCAGAGATTAGTTCAGCATCAGCCAACACAACATCCGACATCTGAGGAATTAAGCATTGGGAAAATCAAGTTCAAGGCCTTTGATTTAGGTGGCCATCAGATTGCTCGTAGAGTTTGGAAAGACTACTATGCCAAGGTTAACATCTCTTTATACCATTCACATCATAATCATAGCTGCAGAGATATGACTAATTGATAGTCTCTATGTTGATAAAGACTCCTAATCAAGTTTAACCTCAATTAATACCAAAATCAAAAAATTTGAACATTTCTTTGCTCAGAAACTCTTTGTTGTTCGTGTGTAAAGGTTGATGCTGTTGTGTACTTAGTGGATGCATTCGACAAGGAGAGATTTGGGGAATCAAAAAGAGAATTAGATGCTCTACTATCAGATGAAGCCTTAGCAAATGTTCCTTTTCTTATTCTTGGGAACAAAATTGATATTCCTTATGCAGCCTCAGAAGATGAGCTGAGGTTTCACTTAGGTCTCACCAATTTCACAACTGGTAAAGGCAATGTGAGTCTCGGAGACTCTGGTGTTCGTCCTCTTGAGGTCTTTATGTGCAGCATTGTCCGCAAAATGGGATATGGTGAAGGTTTTAAATGGCTATCTTACTACATCAAGTAGGATACCAAACAAGCATTGGTGATTACTTCTCAGTTTATAAATTAGATATCTCAGTTTTTATATTCAAAAAGACATAAACACTCTCCCTCTTGTAGTTTCCCCTTTGACTAATATTTAGTCTGATGGTTTGGCAACTCCAAAATATTTCATCATAGTCACAACTTTTAGTTGGATTACAGCTTCAAACAGAAGCAAACAAAAATCAACTTTTAGAAATTTAACATTACAAAAGAATTAGATTTCTGAGTACAAATCTGCATTGTTGTCTTTGATGAGTAGACACTAAAAGGTATATATATATATGCTGTCAAGAAGTTTCATCATACAGAAACTACACGTTCATTCACCATCAATTCCGATAATCTTGATTCAGTATTTAGCAGTAAGCTCATGGCAGTATTACTGAGGATGCAGCTGAATGGTTTTGGTTAGGAGCGACCTAACAAGAAGCCTGATGATCTCTATCAACAAAACCGGCCATATCTCAGACTGATACATCACAAATGGTGCTTTGGCCTGTTGACTTTTTAAGGCTATTCTTTTTCATCAACTTTCTTACTTTCTCCACATCTTGCCATCTCCCTTCCTCTGCATACAAATTAGATAACAACACATAATTCCCTGAATTCTCTGGCTCGATCTTTACCAACTCTGTGGCTGCAACCTCGGCTAGTTTTATATCTCCGTGGCTGCGACACGCACTGAGCAGCGACCCCCATATTGCTGCATTAGCGTTTACAGGCATATTTTTGAGAAACGTAAACGCCTCTTTGATCTGTCCGTTTCTACTCATTAGATCTACCATCGCACCGTAATGCTCTGTACTCGGCTCAAGTTTAAATTTCGCCTTCATCAAACCAAACAATTCCTCTCCTTTCTCTACTCGACCTGTGTATGAGCAACATGCCAAAACTCCTACAAATGTTGATTCATTTGGATCTGCTTTCCCTTCCTTGATCATAGCATTAAACAAGTCTATCCCTATTTCTCCCTTTCCATTCAACGCTGATCCCGAAATCATTGTGTTCCAAGAAACTACGTTTCTCTCCTGCATTTTTGTAAATATTGCCATAGCTGTCTCCAAGTCTCCACTTTTGCAGTAGAAATCTACCAATGCGTTTCCCACTGTGATGAAATCTTTAATAAGACCCTTGGATTCCGCAGTATGATGAATCCATTTGCCTGTACCCAAAACTCCGAGGGATGCCGTGATTGGCAAGACAGTTACCACCGTAGCCTCATCTGGATTGAAACCTTGATCAACCATTTCACAGAAAAGCTCCAACGCCTCACGATCTCTACCACATTTGGACAAGCTCGATATCATCGAATTCCACGACACAATGCTCCTTTCGCTCATCTGTTTGAACAAACTAAAACCTCTTTCAACGTCCCCGGAATCGCAGAACCCGCGAATCATTAAATTCCAAACGACCACGTTTCTCTCGGGTATTTCGTCGAACACTTTCTGAGCATCAGCAATTCTCCCATTGGAGGCGTATAATTCGACCACCCCAATCCGTATCGACCCAAGCCGGTGAAGCCCAGTTCTAATAACCTCACCGTGAACGCATTTCCCAAACCGCAAATCAGAAATGGACGAACAAGATTTGAGCAAAGGGGCGTAGGTATACTCGTCAGCCCAAATTCCTCGGCTTTTCATGGAAGAGAAGAACGAGAGAGATTGTAGAGGCGGGCCGATGAGGGAGTAGCATTTGATGATGGCATTGAAGACGAGAATGTTAGGATTCTGGGTAAAAGAGAAGACGCGGGAGGCATAATCAGAGTAGCGGAGGGATCCACAGATGGAGATGAAGTGGGCGAGAAGAAGATTGGAACCATGAAGGAAGTGACGGAGGAGATGAGCGTGGATTTCAGGTAAAAGGGTTCGTGTCTTGTGCCCGTGGAGAAGACGCAGCAGCTTTCGCTCGATTTCCATTTAAGCTGCTCTGCCCTCACAACTTTCACTATCTCATATCTATTCCTTAGCGCAAAATTCAAAGCTATTTTCTTCAATTTGCTTACCGGTTTAATACCTTCACATCACCGGTTATAGTTCTCTTTCTGTGTACTATTTGCGTTTAACAACTAACATAGATAGATTGTTAACATAGTGAAATTATGGATTTACCTCAAAAGAATATATACACTAATGCAACCAACATTAGGAAATATTTTTCCTCCAAAACCTAAGATTGCCAGAGAATGGAGAACAAACCAAAGAAAAATGTCCAAGTAATTTACAGAGGCTATGTCAGTTGTAAGACGATGCATCGCTTCTTTTGCCCATTGACTTGTGTTCATCTAGATATCCATTGTTTCTCCTGTCTTAAGAGACAGAAATTTATAGTTTTAGCCATCAGTTTTCTGGTTAAATACTACAAGGTAACTAATAATTGACCAATAACAAAAGACCACCTTTTCAACTTCATGGATTGGACTACGAAAACCTCCACCGAGGAAGATCTCAAAAACTCTCTGGCACAAATGATATAGGGGTTTAGTTTTAGTGTGTAGGTGGAGATGGTTTATGAGGACACGCTTTTGATCTCTAATGCAGGACAAGTTTCTAGTTTGTACCTGTGAGAGCTTCAATTTAACAATACTAATACTCCTGGAGCTCATAAACCGGTAAACATGTATTTAAGAAGGAAGAACAACCACCATGTCCTTTTCGTATATCTGCTCAATTCGATGAAAAGAATTCCAATACGTTTACTATTAGCTATTAGACCTTTTTTTCTCGCTGTTACTGTTTCTAATCAATCATGGATAACCACTGATAGTTGAGATTTCCTTAAAAGAAATTGATCATAATTATAGGGTGATGAAAGTTTACCCTTTTAAAATGCTCAACTTCTTGCTCCAGTTGTAATGTATAAGAGTTTTTGATTTCTTGATCTTGACAATCAACTACAATGGACTCCTGGTCTTGTTGTTTCAGCACCTGCAAACAAAGGCAAAATGAGCAAAACGAAATTTGAAGCTAAGGTAGTGAACAGATATTCCATGCACTAAAGACATTAAAATGGTAGGGAATACAATGATAAAAGAGTTACAAGTTTGAAGCTCCTAGAAGATTCAAGAAATTCAACTTCTTGGAGATTCAAATTCTCACTCCGTTCAAGTAAAACAGATAGTCGTATAATCAAACACATAACTATGAATTTCCGCTTTGCCTGCAACAAACAAAATAAGGATCACAACGACCACATCAAAAGCTTAAGCTTAGTTTGCTAAGCTGAAACAGGAGACACACTACCTCCTCAGTGAGTTCCTTAAGAGGTGCTCGATCAAGCTTGGGAAACTTCTTTCTGTGGTATCTCACAAGCATTGCTATAATCTGCAAATCATGTTGTAGTCTTCAGACAAACAGTCAATTCAAAATGATCTCCTCCTTCTAGAGAATAAATTATTTTACCTTGACTTCCTCAGCAGTATAGCTATGGAGATGATCTTCATTCTACAAAAGAAGAAACTATTAATGACAATGAGGTTATTTTGATGACTAAAAACCAACAAATAGTTTCGAAATGTAAAAACTAAAAAGTATAGACCATTCTTGTTAATAAGCTTTTGTGAATTGCTTTTCCAGCTTCATAAAGCGCTGCATGTTTTAAACAGCGTGTTTTGACAGAGTTAGATCAACTAACCTTGATGATATGATAAGACTGCTTATGATATCCCTTTTTCCCTGTGATGATTCCGATATTGTGTAAGAAACAAGCAGCTTCGAGATACTCAAAATCCTTATCCTCTAAGATGACCTTAAAGTCATTGCACTTCCTTAAACCTACAAAGATCTCCTGAAAAAATTACTGTGATATCAAACCTATTCGATGAAGAAATTGACCATATCCAGTTGTACAGAGCTTGAAATGGAATTTGAAACTATTAGGCATTAGCAGACACTCACAAAAGAAGAAGATAGAATAAATAACTGCACTACATATCACAAGTCATACCCCAGAGCAGAATGCCATCTTCTAAAAATGTGAGAATATCTGCCAACCAGTATCTCGAACTTAAGTTACTCAAAGACAAAACTAAAATGTACCTTGGCAATGTTGGCACACTGTATTGCATGATTCATTCGCTTTTTCCCATTGAATCGTGTGGCAAGCCTCATGACTGATCGCCACCTTGCATTGGCATTCAAATCATACAATCCGTTCAAGGCTTTGGACAGAGAATCAGCAATCACACCCTCTGCCAATGCATACTCAGAGACCTCCATTTCCTCGATACCAAGAGCCTTGAATATTTCCTCCAACAATACCGCCCCAGCAACAATGAACTCTGATCTTCTCTTGAAGAAGCCTTCTCTCCGAATCAGCTCATCATCTCTTTCACTGCATAGCTTCGCTACAACGCTGCTCAGTTCTCTTGTACCAAACCTCCAATCCCTCTTATATCCCTCCAGATGGAACTCACACAAATCAGTTCCATAGCCACTGAAAACTGCATTCTCAATAGCTCGTATAGTTCCTGAAGATCCCACAACAACCTCAAAGCCATCAATTCTTTTTAATTTATCAGCTAAACCAGACTCATCTATCGCCTGACGGATATAGTCTCTCATTTTCTCCAACCCAATAGCATTTTTGATGAACATCTGAGTCAAATTCACATGACCTAGCTTCAACGAAACAGCAAGCTTCACATCACCACACTTACCCACCACAAATTCAGTAGACCCACCTCCAATATCAACACACAAAACCGATTTCTCAAACACAGGTAAAAACTGAAGCACGCCTAGATAAACTAATCTCGCTTCTTCTTCACCAGAAAGCACATTTACCTTAAGCCCAACCTCTTCTAATACTGTCTCCACAAATTGTTTCTGATTCTCTGCTCGCCGTAAGGCTTCCGTAGCAACGCATCGGATCTGATCAGAAGACACATTATGCGAGAGAATCAAACTTTTAAATTTCTGTAGAGATTGAAGCGCACGAGCCTCAGACTGAGACGAAATTGAGGTTGGAGATTCACGAGACAACACCACAGCTTCTTTGAGTCTCTCTATTGGAACAAAAGATCTTCCACCAGAATCTGCTTCAACTATAAGAAGCTTGAAAGAGTTTGTTCCCATATCAATAGATGAAAAAAGCTGCGAAGATATAGGATTCGACTCCATCGACGATCGAATCTCTCTTTCCCACAAATCGATCCAACACCAGTTGAAATTTAGTTCCCAAAAATATTTTTGATTGCGATTAAAAAGATTATGTTAATAAATAAAAGTGATTATAATTGCTTGCAATTAATTAATTCGATAATTAGTAAAGTCAACAAAAATAAAAGTGATTATGTTAATCCGTAACTCGATATTTCATAATAAAAGTGATTATGTTTAAACATAATCTTTTTTTACATCTAAAGATAATAAACCATAACTGAAATTGCTTAGAAACATAGATTATAAAGATCTAAGCTCGTTCGCCTCTGATTCTTCTCGCGAGCTGAATGTCCTTAGGCATGATCGTGACTCTCTTAGCGTGAATTGCACAAAGATTAGTGTCTTCGAAGAGTCCAACGAGGTAAGCTTCAGCAGCTTCCTGGAGAGCAGCAACGGCACTGCTTTGGAAACGAAGATCGGTCTTGAAGTCTTGAGCAATCTCTCTCACAAGTCTCTGGAAAGGAAGTTTACGGATCAAAAGCTCAGTACTCTTCTGGTATTTCCTGATTTCTCTTAGAGCAACCGTTCCAGGTCTGAATCTGTGTGGCTTCTTCACTCCTCCGGTGGCTGGAGCAGATTTCCTCGCCGCCTTTGTCGCCAATTGCTTCCTTGGAGCCTTGCCTCCGGTTGATTTCCTAGCCGTCTGCTTAGTACGAGCCATGTCGAAAAGAGGATTTAGGGTTTCTTGAGATGACTTTGGAAGTTAGAGAGAGATTCGAGATCTGATTTGTGAATTTGCTTTGTCGATGAAAGGTTAATATATATATCGTCTGGAATCTGCAAGAAGATAAGCGGGAACAAATATTTCGCTCTTTGTTATTTTAGCGGGACTAAATCTAATCCGTTCATTGGTTTTTTAATCGACGGTAATAAGATATCCAGATCATGATCCGCGTGAAATCATAACTGCTGTATATATCCTACACGTCTACGGACGGATTTCATTCTTTAGTGATACTGATCCGTGTGAATGTGCACAAACCAATAGGAATAAAGAAAGAACTATAAACGATTTATCTTCTACCCAAACACACACACTAAAAGCCCAAGGCCCATAACTAACCCAATTCGGCGTAAAATCTGTATCATTACTCTCCATGTCAACCAGTGGCTTCTGGTCTAATCCAAACCATGAGGGAAAACTGGTAACCATGTATGGGTATCTGTTTTGATTAAAGATTGTTCTAGCCTTGATTCATCCGTTTGGTTGATTTTTACGATTTTCAAAAGATAGTATTCAATAAATCTAAGTAAAGTTTCAAAGTTACTCATTAATAGGATGATTTTACGTGTTAAAATCCAACGATCAAAAATTTTTCTGTATTTATTTACTTTAAAAAAAATAGATAAAATCTCTATATATAATAAAAGCGTAGTATTAACTTAGAAACCGTATTATATTGGTCCGTTTTGGAGTAAGTCATATTGTTAATAGAAAATAATAGTCACACAATATTTACATATGTTATTATCTCTTATAATAATAATAAATAATTATTTCTTGATAATATTCTATAATTAATTATTATTATTAGTATCAAGATAATATTATTAGTTAGTTTTAACTTTAAATATAATAAATATATAATAAATAAAAACTAAAAGTGTAAGTTACAAATAACACGTAAGTTAAATCAAAAACCTATCAAACGGAAGGAATTAACTTACATATAATAATCATATTTATTATAATCAAAAGTTATAGAAAATTTTGATAACAGATCATTATTATAATCAAAGATTTTATGTTTAGTTATTATAAACTTATAATTTAAAAATGTAATCGTCCACAAATAGCTATATAAAATATTATAATATCGTTAGTATTAAATTTCAAGAGAAATTTATTACAATACTATTTATGATTGAAAAATCATAAAGAATAATAATCTAGGAGAGTAAAGATTTATATCTCTATATATAATAAAATCATAGTGTTACGATTTTCTGTTTCTTTTATAGTAATAAAAAACAATTTTTAATCTCTTTATTTGTTTTGATTGGTTGGTTTGTTTTACCTACTTAATTTATCCGTTTGTTTTGATAAGATCTTTTTTTAACGAATTAGTTTTCAATTAATTTTATTGCTCCATGATTTTGATAACTTTTAATAGGTTCGACTGCTTTAATAGATTTGTTTGATTTAATTGGTTTGATTTTTTTAGTAGGTTCGACAACACAATATAAAACAATCAAAAAATATCTCTATATATAATAAAACCGTAGTGTTAACAAATTCATATCTTTTAAAACAATAAATAAAAAAAATTTCTTGATAAGATTTGGTAAAATTCTTTAACTAATTATTATTGTTATTTTTATCTTCATAATATTGTTAGTTTTTTTTTAATTTTATAATATAAGATTTGTTTTAAATTAAATATATAAAGATAAAATAATTAAATATAATAAAAATCTACTATATAAAAATACAAAAGCTAAACATTATTTTTTTGGTGATATATATTATGACATAAATTGTAGACCATTTTACATAGGAATNATATATTATGACATAAATTGTGGACCATTTTACATAGGAATAGTTTTATAAGATGTTATTATTATTAACTTTAAACATAACATTTTATATTCAACTAGATTTAAAACAAATATAAAAGTTTATAATAACTAATTACTAATATTTATGATATATCATACAAAAGATATTGCTAATCAATATCTATGTTAAATTTTTACTCCTAATCCTAATAGGAAAATTATATCAAACGACTTCAATTTAAAACACATCCTATAACTTTTCTCGTAACACCAACGATTTGAGATTTTCTTTTTCTGTCAATTTTTCTGCTTTTGAGATTATGATCTCTTACTCTCTTAATTTTTTTTTAATCATATATTTCTCTGAAATTTCGTCGTTAAAACCTTACAAAGAAAAATGGTGAATTAAAGTTAAGATTCTAAAGCTCTGGAAGGTATACAATAATGAATTTGGTCAAACCATTGATATTGTTCTTTGTGATTCTAAGGTATATAACTAATAATTTATTTATTTGCACATTTTTGTAATGATAATTAGGAATATATTCTAATGAATTGATATTTTTTTAGGGTAATAAAATTCACTGTAATGTGAAGAAGGAACTGGTTTCTGAATTCGTGAATCTTCTTGAATAAGGAAGTACTAAGATCATTACAAACCTACATGTTTATCTAGCAAGTGGAACTTACCGTACTTATACTCATAAGTACAAAGAAAATTTTGTGTACACAATCTTGGTTAAGTTAACTGATCTTCTATCAAATTCAGTTTTGAGATCAAAATTTGTTGATTACTGTGAATTAATTGATAGGTACTAGATAACTTAACGAAATAACTATTGATATCAATGTTTTATAAACTAGATAATGAATGGTATTAACTTTTAACAAACTAAATATTTTATCAACTATAACAAATCTCAGTTTTGTTAATTTACAAATACATATCAATTTGATAATTGTAATAGTTTACTTTAAATAATGACAATTTTTATACATGATATAACAAAACAATTTTATAATCTCAAATATCAAAGTGTATAATTTATAGGTTAATCGAGGGGATATATAGTTTAAGTTTATAAAATAATATATATTCGAATATAGTTTAAGTTTATCATAACTAATTTTAATATTTAATTTATCATAATAAATATCCCAAATAAATTCTATTTTGAAATTTTACATCTTATCCTAATAAATTCAATTCCATTATTTTATTTAAAGAGAATACTCATCCGTGATTAATTCTAAAATTCATTAAAACAAAACAGTCGTGACTCGTACTCTTTCTTAAAAAGTAAAAATTTATTGTTACTTTTATGTTATTAACATTAAATTTTAAATGTATATATTTTAAATATATTAATTTAAAAAAATATATTAAAGATTAGTATATTACAATAAATATAAATACAAGTTTAAATGCCTAAATGAACACATGTTTACAAATATAAATAAACAAAGACCTAAAAATCTAAATGAATACGAGTTTATAACCCTAAATGAATGCGGGTATATTAATTTAAATGAATACGGGTCCAAAAACTTAAATGAACATGAGTCTAACTAAAACCTAAATGACACGAATCAAAAAATTTTATATACAAAAATTATAATTTATTAAAACTTAAATCAATATAGATCGAAAAATATATTTCGTATAAAACTCCAGTCATCACTATACATTAATTTTTAGTATATCAAGTATATTAGTAAATTAACATATATTCAAATCAAACCACAAAAATAGACAAAAATCATATACAATTATTATAAATAAATAAAATAACTACAAATGTATATTGATATTTCACTAAAATCATATCATGTGCATAGCACGGGACATCATCTAGTAGATCTTTAAATAAAATTTTTCAATATATAGCTTATCTTAATCTAAAAAGAATTTCTAACCTAAAAATAAATCTTTAATCTAAAAGGAAATTGAGAATATTATTAATTATTAAAAAATTAATTCTAACAAAAAAAAAATTTATTATTAATCTTATTATATAAAGAAAAAATTATATTAAAAGTTATTAATAAAAAAACGACAAAAAAACAAAAAGTAATCATAGTCTATATGTATATATATGATATTTTGAATAATATCGATATATAAAGAAATCCTAATCTAATAATTGTTAAAAAAATAAATTCTAACAAAAAATAAATTTTATTACTAATCATTATATAAAGAAAAATATTATATTAAAATTTATTTATAAAAAACGAAAAATTTATATATATTTATGATATTTTGAATAAAATTTATCTATAAATAAATCCTAATCTAATAAGATATATATCTCCGATCATAATTCTAACATAAGATAATTATCTAAATATCTCCTAAATATTTTTTTGTATACATAATCATAATCTAAAAGAGAATTTGTATTCATAATCCTAATCTAAAAGGAAATTTGTATACATACATACATAAACACATAGACGATTGTTTCAATACTCTCCAACTTTTCAACCTTTCTCCAATTTAATTATTTCTCTTTTGTTTATATCAAACGCAATCAAGGTAAACACTTTAAATTAATTTTTTATAGTTTTATTTTAAATTATTAGCATGAGATCTTATTATCCTATTATATAAGGTTGTGTTTGAAAAGTTATTAATCAATGAGATTGTTCCACATGTCAAATCAAATGATAAAAAAATATTTTGTATTTATATTTTATTTTAAAAAGATAAAATATAATTCTAAAATCCTATTATATGAAATTGGTTTCAAAATTTACTCATCTTATTATATTAAGTTGGATTTCAAAAGTTACAAATCAATGAGATTGTTCCACGTATCAAATCTAACAATTAAAAATTAATTCGTATTTATATTCTATTAAATTTGGGTTTCAAAAGTTACAAATCAACGAGATTATTTTACATGTCAAATCCAACAATAAAAAGAATTATGTATTTATATTTTATTAAAAAAATATAAAATCAAATCTTATTGTATGAAGTTGGATCTCAAATTTACTCACTAATACGATTCGTCCACGTGTTAAATCTAACGATCCTAAATTTTTCATTTTTTTAATATTTTTTTCTTAAATAATTATATTTATCGCAAAATATTTATCTCTATCTATAATCCTAAAATAAAAATGATTGTAAATTATTATCTTTATCTAATATTATAAAATAAAAAATAATTACAAATATTCATCCCATATCTTATTGTATAAAGTTGGATCTCAAAGTTACTTATTCATAATTTTTCGACGTGTCAAATATAACGATCCTAAATTTTGCAGTACATTATATAATTTAAAGACATAAAATTTTTTAATATTTATATGTACCATGAAATATTTATCTCTTTTTACAATCCTAACATAAAACAAATTGTAAATAATTATCTTCATTTATAATTATAATTAAATAATGTATTTGCCTAGATTAATGTAAATAAATTATAACTTGAAATGTAAATATTAGTTTAAGTTGTAAATTTTAGATATATTTTTTTAAAATGTTAATTTTTTTTTGTCAATTACCACATGTAAGAATTTACAAATTGATGATCACGAGATACCTTTTTTCCACATCGGGTAAGAGTGTCTGATTCAAAAAACCGGGATACAATGAAGACCAAAACTTGATAACAAACTTTTCAAGCGTAAGAAAACCCGTGCATCGCATGGGTCCTTATTTAGTTATATTATATATATAAAAAAGAGGATGTCTCTCCTTGACACATCAGCAAATTAAACTCTTTCTATCAACCAATTGTATTATAAGATTAATACATATCATCAAAGATAAAGTCACATGTTAATACAAACGATCATAGAGTAAATCTATGTAACGACACGATTAGTTATTCTCATCGCCCCTTCGCTTTGTCTTCCAAAGTCTTTTCAAGAAATTTCTTCTCTCATCATCAATGAATTTTATAACCTGAAAATAAATGTAATCTTTTCATCTTCTTCTGTACATATTGATATCTCACTGCCTGTTTTTGTAGTAAAACCAATGAGCATATATGGCTCGCCTAAGCGTTCTGATGGACAAGGCAATAATCTATAGGAGAGGTAACTACACCATTCTTTAATCAAATATCATTTGATTGCTCCGGTTTCAATGGTTAAAAGTTCAAAATTTTGTAGCCATAATAGTGCCGACATGGATATGGGATTCATCTGATCCCTATGAAATTCTGAAATGCAAGGGGCTTTGAGGTGGAACATGGTAAAGACTAAAGAGTCTTGCAGTTCCAAATTTTTAGATGAGTTTTTTTTTTGTTACCTTTTAGGTTCTCCAGTGAGTTTGTTTGGGTAACGTGAGAAGAAAAACTTGTATCTTTCTCTTCTTTTGTGTATGTTTTCAAATTCTAAGTGCTAAGGGTTTCACTTGCAAAGCTTAAAGCTTTTTTGCAGGGTTTTAGTATCAATGTTGAAGAAAACCAAGGATTTCAAACTTTATCTCTTGCTTTTGGGTTTATGTCTTAGATTTCACTACTTGCCCTTCTATAATTATGAGATAGGTGAGCTCTCAACAACTAAATTGTTCATCTATTGAGTTTTGTGTTACAAGCGATTCCACATAATCATGTCTTTTAAAATTTTAACTTGAATTCTTCATTCATGTTAGAATTCTTTCTCCTTCTTTAAAGTCACTCAATAAATCTGAGGTTGAATTTGTTTTGTAGTTTTCTTCAAAGACTATATTAGGCCAAGGAGAGTTTATAACATACACGCAAAAATATATGATAAGAGATCATCTTGGACGAGCAATGCTTATAGCTTTGGGATGATAATGTGGGAGATGGTGACAAGGAGGTGGACGAGGACATTTTTCATTGAAGTCGTGGCTGAATAAAATTCCTAAGTTGTTGAAAATGGTGATGAAAGTCTCAAAGTGTATGTGTTGTTGTTTTCTTTTGGTTCGAAGTCCCTTATAAAATTTAGGGAATTATATGGAATAAGTTTAGTGTACAAACTGTGCATGCTTTGTAATTTTAAATCACAGCAGTAGAGATTCTGAAATTAGAGATTCTGAAATCGACTCTTTGGTCCACCCATAGAAGTTAGGTATGCAAAGATGAACTAATCACATACGCTAAAATGGTAAAAAGGATGCAAGTGTTTCAAGTTGGTTTAAGTGGATAAAAATCTCGCTTATACTATGATTTATGAACATTACTAGGTCTAAACTCTAAACATAATGATTATTCTAACTCTCAATTTTTCAAATTAGTTTATATCAAATAATACCGGGCCTAGCGCGGATAATAATCTAGTATCAATTAAATTTCAATTTGATTTTTATTTCAAATAGATATAAATGAATTAGACCCAAAATAATATTGGTATAAATGGTTACTTGTGACTAGAAGTAATCAAATACTTGAAAAATGTGAACCAAATATTTTTATTAAAATTAGTTTTGGTTTTTTTTGGTTATGTTTAGTTTTTGGTTAAGAACTAAACCGAATGGGAAATCAAAATTGGGATCAAATGACATTTTGTAAAGAACCGATGGAATATCCATTTTTTGTTCTGCTTTGGTTCGGTATTTCAATTCCAATTGTTATGCTCATAACTGGATTGCACCACACTAATTCTATAATTTTTGTTGCCAATTAATATTTAGACAAAAAAAGAAAAAAAACTCACACACACAATTACAAAAGAGTTAAAGATGTCGTTAAGGAAGACTAGTAACAACTAGGCCAACCTCGGAAGTTTTAACGTGTCTATACAAAATCATTTTCTTCCTCCTCCGCATCCTCTTATTCTCTTAACTATGAGTGCAAAAGATTTTCAAATCCACATGAATATAAGAATGAGTTTCTATACTATTTATTTATTACTTATAGTATTAATGTTTAATTATTTATTGATATTGTGTAACAAGTTTAGTTGGTATTACATCTATCATAATATCAATCCTTTCTAACAACATTCGCTTAAAAGCATCAGAGAACACATATACGTAAAGAAGTGGACTAAGTATCTACCCAAAACAACACATTTGACATCAATTAGGATGACCATTAGACAAGTACAACAAATGGCATTAGTTGTACTTGACCATTAGTTGATACTTTTGGTTATAATATCGACAACGGGCCAAGTGAAGAAGAGTCACAAACATAACAGTTCTCTAGGGAAAAACAATTAATGGAGGTGCAAGAGGTGGTTGCTCCGCCGCGTAAAAGCATGGCGGCGAAGCTTAAGACAAGACTGAAGAAGACTTTCTTCCCTGACGATCCCTTAAGACAATTCAGGGGACAGCCGAGCCGTACCAAACTCATACGCGCCGCTCAATACATTTCCCAATCCTCCAATGGTGTCCTGAGTACAGCTTCAAACTCCTCAAATCTGACATCGTTTCAGGTCTCACCATCGCCAGTTTAGCTATTCCTCAGGTAACAACGATTTGCAAATTCCAACGTCGACCCATTTCACCTTCAACCCAAACGTTGATTTTTTGTTTTTTGTCTTCTTGGTTCATATAAAAACAGGATATAAGTTACGCAAAGCTAGCGAATTTGCCACCAACCGTTGGTTTATGTAAGATTCTAAAGTGAAACTGGATTCATATTTATACTTTGATGTATTTAAGGAATCTGTAAAGTTATGGTTAAAAATGTGATGTATGTAGACTCGAGCTTCGTGCCACCGTTGGTTTATGCGGTGTTGGGAAGCTCAAAAGATCTAGCGGTGGGACCAATCTCCATAGCGTCGCTGATCTTAGGAGCCATGTTAAGACAAGAAGTGTCTCCTGTAGATGATCCTGTTCTGTTTCTACAGCTAGCTAGCTTTCACTTCTACCTTCTTTGCTGGTCTCTTTCAAGCCTCTCTTGGATTCCTCAGGTTATATTTATATCGCTGTTTCAAATATTGGGCCTGGTCTAGGCTACTGTCAGTCTTACTAGATGTTTAAATGTCCGTCGTTGCTTGTCCGTGTTAATTGCTTTTATTTATTACAATACAAATTTAAGATTGTTCTCATTATTTTATTTTATCGTGTACATATTTTGAATTACAATTATCATTACTGACCCTGTTTCGAAATATAATTTAAAAATCAGGAAAAATAAATAATTGGATAGGAAAACATATACTATTGCTTTTAATTCACTCTCATATTTTATCACTATTTCAATTAAAAAAAACTTACTAACCCAACAATTTGGTTTATTGACTTGTCCGAGTCACTAAAAATCACCATGTAGACAAGACTATGGTTTGACTTTCATTATCCATAAATAATATTGTGCCTAATAACAATATTGCGGAGTTTATACATGGTTATATGATTAGTCCTGATGGTATATCCTAGTTTTTATAATTACAAGAAAAAACAAATATCTATTTTCATATTCTGAAAACAACTACATGTTCATGATCAGACTAAAAGGCTTAAATTCATCCTTGTAAAGCCAAATCAAAATTTTTTTGTATATAAATCCTTCTATTCTATATTAAATACATAAAAGAGATATTGTGTTAAAAATGTGCAGGCTTGGATTTATAATAGACTTTCTATCAAAAGCAACACTAATAGGGTTTATGGCTGGAGCAGCCATAATAGTATCACTGCAACAGCTAAAAGCTCTACTTGGGATAACTCAATTCACAAATCATATGAGTGTAGTATATGTTCTGTCCTCTGTTTTCCACCAGACCAGCGAGGTTTTGCTCTCGTCTTCTAACTCTTCCTCTATTTTATTCAATTTCATTTATAATGTCATTAATGGTACGTACTTCTTTGCAGTGGTCATGGCAAACAATCGTAATGGGAGTTTTCTTCTTGCTCGCTACACGTCACCTCGTTCGTATGTTGCTTCTTCTCTCTGTCTATAAATTAATATCTATTTTAATCTTCTCAATATGCGTGTAAAACATTTGTTACACCTTGGACCGCGACGTCAATAACGAACTTTATGGTTTTGGTTTGTGAATTGTGATACTCATTTGATTAATTTAATAATTAATAAGCCAGTGAATAAGCTATTACGTAAAGTCATATCTTTTAGTAGAATTTTCAGTTTTGATATAAACATTGATAATGTTGTTATTTATTTTAAATAATTGAAAATATAATGCAAAGCATGAAGAAGCCGAGACTATTCTGGGTCTCAGCCGGAGCTCTGCTTCTTTCAATCATTATCTCTACGCTTTTCGTCTTCCTTTCCAAAGCCAACCATCACAGAATCAGCGTCGTAAGCTTCAATCTTTCTCTATAACTAATTCCTTCCCGTTTGATCAAAGTGGCTATATAAGTTAGAGGACCGTAAAGATCTGACATAGGCCCCAACAACATTGAGCTATAATCGGAGTTAAAAGGAAGTAAGGAGCTTTACTGTGAGGGAGACGATTCCGGTGATGAGTCCGGTTTTGATGACGAGTCCGAGATGACTTACGCTAAATTGAAGAATGTTCCAAGACAATGGATTGAAACCTTTTTTTAGTTTTCCGATCTATCAACAGATTAAAATATCCAAAATAGAACGAAAAAATACACGAAGGCAATCATTTATATATAATTTATTTTTGAGTAAATTATACATTAAATATACATATAATTAATATAAATTTGCATATACAAATTAAATCACATATAAATATTGTAGATTAAAATAAGTAACTACAAATATATATATATATATATATGTATATATGTGCAGATATATAATATACATTGTACGGACAATCACTTAGTTTTTATTGTTTCAAGAAATGTAAGGACAATGGAAACAATATTAGATCAATCCATCTCAGAATTCTCAGCTTCCGAATTTGACTTCTTATGTGTAGCAAGAAATTTTATAAAATTGTCAGCCTCTGAATCTGCATCTGTTGGTGACTTAACTTCTCTCTCCAGTAAAAGATTTTCTCAAAGTTGTAACTAGTGGTTGTTGTATATTCTAATTTTGATATTGTTTGCATCGTTTTTTTTCTTTTTTTCTTTATACTATGCATTACAAAGTATATTCGTAAATGATTTTAGTTTCTGACATTATTGAATGATTTAAAATCTAATCTGAATAGTCAACATTTTCATGGTTTTGTTTACAAATTGCCAATATATTAGTAATTATCATATGTCCACTGTTTTGTCAAATAAATTAGTATCTGAGTGGATAAAAAACTGCCACTAAGGCTCTAACCATGATTAATTAAATTTTATTATAAAATTCATGAGCCTCTAAATGATTCTGAGGCTATTAAGGTCAAAGTCAACCTCTTTGAAGTGTCTTACCTGCCACAAGACATTTAAAGCACGAATTATTATATTTTTTTTATGTCATCGTATATCATGTGATTTGTTGAGATGGTAACATATGAAATTATGAATGTTGCATGTTTGAGTTCTTGATATGTCTTATTTTCTGTTTATTATATAGATACACATTTTTATTTCATAATATTGGCATGTGTATTCTCGGTAAAAAAATATTTTAGTATGCATATATTTAGATTGAAAGCTAAATAAACTAAGTTAGTCGGTAAGCCTCATTAAAGTTCTGGTAATACATTACTATTTTAAAAATTTAATAAGTATTTCTTTTATGTGGTTATCTAAAATTTCATGCGTTAGATTAGATGTATATTCGTCATACGATTAAATTATTTAATTGTCTTTTATTGTTTTTGCATGTGGTTATTTTTAGTATATAGTTTGGTAGGCGGAAGTAACAGTTTTGAATAGAATTAGTAAGGTATCTGAATGAGGGGTATGTTAAATTTATAGAATTTATATTTTTTAAATACTTGAATGTTTGTATGGTTAAAATTTTTTTTTCTTTTGCTTTTTTAAACTAAAGGTTTGAGCTTTTACTAAAAGAAAATAAATAGAATCTATGTTTTCAAATGCAATATTTCACTTAAAAAGATATATTACAACTTGAAACTGTATTAAAAGGATATTGAAACTGTATTGCAATGTAAAATCTTAAAAATAGTGTCATTAAAACAAGAGGAAACAGTGAACCGGAAAAAAAGACTTACCCTCTTATACCAAAAGTTTGAACACAATCAAAATCGGGCCTAATGCTAGACAATTTATTTCAAAGGCATAAAAGTAATATTGAACCGAACAGGCCCATTCAAATGAAACTAATTCATTATGGTCCAGCAGTTATTTTCTCGTCAATCAACTTATGACTTATGAGCTTCAGTGATCAAAACTGAGCTGAATGAACAAAAAAAAATTAAAAAAAACAGAACTCACGATTCCATCAAAATCTCACCACAAACAGATCCCTTCTAACCCTAACTGATGAGGCCATCAGCCATAACCTCTTGATTACGGCGGCCATCCGGCACATCCTAATCGTCTGTCCCAAACCAGACACCCGAAGCAAGATGAAGGCCGTCCGAGACAAGTTCGTCGACTCTATCGACACGCTGCTCAACCTGATCGAGCCCTTAGCCGAGACGGACCTGAACCAACTCACACTACCATGGCCAGTCGAGGAAGAGGTTTCCACCAACAAGAACATGGACAGCTCCGTCCCGGCCGCAACCAGCACAGCCCAGATCGCGGACAGTACTACGCCGGCCGCGGCCTATACGCCTTCAACCATCGGACCGGCCTAGGTATGTATATACTTTACCGTTTCCCTGTTTGCAGGTACAATCGCAGCCCCACCTCATTAAGTCCAAGATCAGACCTTGATTCACGTGATCCACACTATTTATTATTTTTGATTTGTTTCCCGTTCTGTTAAAGTGCTGAGCCACTTGTTTCCCTTTTTATTTGATTCTGTCTTTATGTTTTTGATTCCATTTTTATGACTCAGATTGTGCAATAATTGCCCATTGAAAGCCCTAAGCCGTCGAACCACTATATAAGGTTCCCTTTGGCATTTGTATTTTTCACAAGTTATTTAAAGATCACGTTTTCTTAACAGTTCCGCCACTCTTCTTTGAGGATTCAAGAACGAGCGACGAGTTCTTCCTTTTGAGGATTCCAAGGTTGAACGGATTCGAGTATCAAAGGATTCACCACCGTCCTTTGTGGATCTCACAACGCTTTCCTCCCAACGTTCAGGTTTCGTCATCTCGGACTCACCAAGGTCGCGACGTAGAAATCATATCCGGGATTAGTCCTCATCCGAGGCATCCATCATCTGGTATCAGAGCCGAAAAGCTCCACGGTATCAACTCTGTATCGTTCATTTCCTCTTTATTTGTATTCGGTTTTTGTCGTTTTGTTTGTTTTGTTCGTTGCAACGCTTGTTATTTGTAGTTCTAGGAGTCACCAAGCTCTAGTGCTATAAGTTTTAAGTGTTGATCTCGTTTTTATAAACCAAAACTATAAAAATCGTTCTCTTCTTCGTTGTTTTTTGTTGTGTTCTTCGTGTTCTTCACCACCCGGTCTTGATCCGAAGATTTTGTTTCATTGTGTTATTTCCTTTATTTTGCACCTCATTAAATCCGTAAATGTTATTTCCTTGTTTGCGAACCAATTTGAAAATTTGAATTTCAAATTTCAAATTATTTCCTTGTTGGTTCCGATTCCATTTATTGTTGATTTCTTTTGATTATTCGGTTCGTTAATACTTTCCTTTTGGGTTTGGATTGTAGGTCCCGATGGCTGAAAATCCAACCGAGAACCAAGCCGCTGAAATCCCGGTTGGTCAACTCTCCGGACTCATGGAAGCGCTCAACAACATCCAGTCGCAAATTGTCCGAATGGGTGAACGAATGGCACGACTAGAACAACTCCCGCTTCTACCACCTGCTGTACCGCAGGATCCAACTAATACGACCCAAACAGTTGAACAACCGTTGAGACGAACAACGCCCCAACGGACCAACTACACGAATGAGGATGAAGGCGATCCGACTGAATACGACTCGGACGAGCAGCCCATACCACGCACAACCAGACCAATCCGTTGGGCGAACCAAAGACGAGCCGAACCAACCGCTAGAGGCGTACCACGGCATGCCGCATGAGGACGACGTGATCCAGACGCTCATTACGACCGATACTACGACGCTCCTTATGGACGTATCAATGAAAGGCCGGTTTGACCCGTTGATCCCAAGATCACGGCCCTAACCTTCGCAGGACGCGTTAATCCCGAAGCTTACTTGGACTGGGAACGACAGTTAGATAATATTTTCGAATGTTATGAATATCCTAACCACAAGAAAATCTCTTTTGCTGCAGCTCAACTTACAGAAGGAGCTCTTGCTTGGTGGGATCGAGAGGTGGCCAATCGAAGACGACACCGTCTCGGACGGATCGATGAATGGAACGAGATGAAGCGCCTTATGAGACAATGGTATGTTCCGGCCTATTATCATCGTGAGCTCCAAAAATAGTTCCAGAAGCTCAACCAAGGCTCCAAGAGTGTTGAGGAATACTTTGACGAATTTGAACTCCTGAAGAACCGACTCGAGGTCGAAGACTCGGAGGAAGCGTTGATGATCCAGTTCATCGATGGATTACACAAACGGATCTCCGCCAAGGTAGAGAGGCACCCGTACCAAGACCTCCATGAAGTCTTACATCTCGCCATCCAAGCTGAGCAACACATCAAGCGGAAGACACCAGCCCGGCCTAAGTCAACTTGGACCGCCCCAAAGGCCGCTGAACCCGTAGCCAAGAGAATCGAGATTGAATCTCGGTTCAAGAAGCCGGCAACCGAGCCATCCAAGCCAATTGAGGTACCAAAAGTTGTTAGTTCCTCGCGTACTCGAGACATCACTTGTTTCAGGTGCCAAGGACGTGGACACATGGCTAGGGAATGTCCCAACAAACGTCTCATGATCATCACGGCCGACGGAGGCTATGAATCCCAAGACGAACTTGAGGAAGATCCAGCTGAACTAATGCCCCAAAAAGAGTATCCGGACCATTGGGAATCACTTATGATCCGCCGGGTACTTAGTACCAACTTGGACTGAGAGGAGCTACTTCAACGGGAAAACATCTTTCACATGGCGAAAAACATCAATATGCAACTTGATTATTGATGGCGGTTCCTGTACTTACATGGCAAGCACGTACATGGTCGACAAACTGAAGCTCCCACGTACTAAGCACCCACACCCGTACAAGCTCAAATGGCTAAATGACAAGTCTGAAGTGAGTGTGGAAGAGCAAGTCACAGTACCCTTCAGTGTTGGTCCATACCACGATCAGGTGGTATGTGACGTGGTTCCAATGCAAGTAGGCTACCTCCTTTTGGGACACCCATGGCAGTTCGACTGAGAAGTGCTACACGGCAGATGGACCAACTTTTACACTCTTGTCCATGATAAGAAGAAATATACGCTTGCCCCACTGACTCCGGTCCAGATTCGGGAGATTCAAGCGAAACAATCCAAGGAAACCGAGGTAAAACGTTCCAATTTCTATGTTACCTCACATACGGTTTCTAAGACCATTAATAATGTCGGGCAAGTACTACTCATGGTCTTTAAGGAATGTTTGGCCACAGGAACATGTGAGGTCGAACTTCCGGTCGAGGTTTCCTCTCTTTTGGATAGGTTTAAGGACGTGTTCCCGAAGGAAATTCCACCCGGCCTACCACCTATCCATGGAATTGAGCATCAGATCGAATTAGTTCCCGAGGCACCTCTACCCAACCATCCCGCCTATCGAATGAACTCGGAAGAGTCTCGAGAGCTAGAAAGACAAGTCCGAGACCTTATGGACAAAGGGTACATCCGAGAGAGTCTAAGTCCTTGTGCCGTCCCGGTCTTATTAGTTCCCAAGAAGGATGGGTCGTGGAGAATGTGCGTGGATTGTCGATCCATCAACAACATCACCGTCAAGTACCGACATCCAATGCCGCGACTAGACGACATGTTGGACGAACTTAGTGGAGCATCTCTTTTCTCCAAAATAGACCTCAAGAGCGGATACCACCAAGTCAGGATGAAACAAGCGGATTCACGTGATCCACGTTATTTATAATTTTTGATTTGTTTCCCGTTTTGTTAAAGTGCTGAGCCACTTATTTCCCTTTTTATTTGATTATGTCTTTATGTTTTTGATTCCGTCTTTATCACTTGGATTGTGTAATAATTGCCCATTGAAGGCCCCCAAGCCATCGAACCACTATATAATGTTCCCTTTGGCATTTGTATTTTTCACAAGTTATTAATAAAGATCACATTTTCTTAACAGTTCCGCCACTCTTCTTTGAGGATTCAAGAACGAGTGACGAGTTCTTCCTTGTGAGGATTCCAAGGTTGAACGGATTCGAGTATCAAAGGATTCACCATCTTCCTTTGTGGATCTCACAACACTTTCCGCCCAACGTTCAGGTTTCGCGTCTCGGACTCACCAAGGTCGCGACGTAGAAATCATATCCGGGACTAGTCCTCATCCGAGGCACCCATCACTAACCATGGACGAAGTTATTGTTGTTTCCTCCTCCTGGAACAAATCAACGATCTCACCTTCCCCTAAGATCTGGTAATCTTTGTAAACGGTGAGTGTTATCTTGATTTCTACTCCTTAACAGGTATTTTCTCGGACATCTATGCATCTCAAAGTTAATGAAACAATCATGACTTCAGTTTTGCTTGACTCTTATTTTTTTAAATTTGTTATTTGGAGATATCAAAATCATAAGAAGATCATGCATGTGGTGATATAATAGGAAGTGCTGGGTTGGAACCTAAGAAGAGGTAAATTTACTCCTTTAAACTAATTGTTTGGTCTTTTATACCATCCTTTGGTCTCCGAAATGTATTATACATACTTGCATGTTGCGATTTTGTAATTATGTAACTCATTCTTTGATTAAAAATTCCATTTTTAGAAATCAATTTATCAATATTTTTTGTTTATGGCGATCTAGGTTGTTTGGGTCATGGGATTATGACCTTGTTGATACTGAGCTTTGTACATATTCATGGTCTGAAACCTTAGAAGAGAAGGGTAAAGTCTTTTAACTTATTGTTATAGTAGTTGTCTAGATACTTGATCTTATAATTGTTTCATTGACAAAGTAAAATTATAAAACTTCTAATTTTATGAATTACATATCTTGGGTGAATTGCTAGATTAGAGCTAAATTAAGAGTTAATTATTTAAATAGAGCAAATGTTTGAAAATTAATAGAATAGTTTTTCTAATTCTATAAATACCATTTTGCCTTTTTTTGATGAATAAAACAAAAACATAATTACGAAACTGCCATTAATAAAACTTGCCACGTAAGTGGTCCCGCATTGACCAACTCTACTAAAATAATTGAGTGTAACGTGATAGAGTTAATCATATCTTAGTAGAGTTAAAGTATGTATAATAGAGTTGACATGAATTAAAAAGTAGTGTATAGTAGAGTTAAAGTGTATTCATAGTAGAGTTAATTTTCCCGTTTTCATCAACTCTACTAAACTAATTGAGTCAACATGATAGAGTTAATCATATCTTGATAGAGTTAAACTGTGTATAATAGAGTTGAAATGTATGAAAAAGCAGTGTATAGTAGAGTTAAAGTCTATGCGTAGTAGAGTTTATTTTTCTGATTTGACCAACTCTACTAAACTAATTGAGTGCAATGTGATATAGTTAATCAAAACTTGGTAGAGTTAAAGTGTGTATAATAGAGTTGACATGAGTTAAAAAGCAGTGTATAGTAGAGTTAAAATGTATTCATAGTAGAGTTTATTTTTCCGCTTTCATCAACTCTACTAAACTAATTGAGTCAATGTGATAGAGTTAAACTATGTATAATAGAGTTAACATGAGTTAAAAAGTAGTGTATAGTAGAGTTAAAGTGTATTCATAGTAGAATTATTTTTCCCGCTTTCATTAACTCTACTAAACTAATTGAGTCAACGTAATAGAGTTAATCATATCTTGATAGAGTTAACTGTGTATAATAGAGTTGAAATGTATGAAAAAGCAATGTATGGTAAAGTTAAAGTGTATTCATAGTAGAGTTTATTTTCCCGCTTTTACTAACTCTACTAAACTAATTGAGTCAATGTAATAGAGTTAATCATATCTTGA